>PVKZ01002857.1:0-180643 GCA_004027375.1 Macroglossus sobrinus | reverse complement strand
AACATGTTTGTGTCAATAATCATGAGTGCAGCACATGAGTAATTTAAGTTTGGGAAATGCCAATATAGTCCAATATTTTTATTGTACGCAGTGGTAATCTGAGTTCTTAAAAGAAGTGACTTACCCAAGATTAGGATCCAGGCCTAATTACTTTAAAAACTTACTGATGTACATCGATATTATACTAGATTTTATTATAGAAAATAATGTTTAATAGATTTTCATTCTAACCTTATTAGATAACTTAGACTTTCTATAAAGAAAGAACTATTATTATATAGGACTCATGTGCCTGTCTTACATATAGGAACTCAGTAATATTTGAATTAATCTCAAAAGAAGGAAAAAATGCCTATCAGAATAAAAAAAATTTAAAAGAGATGAATTTAAGAATTCTTAGACCTAGATTACATTTAACCTAAGATATGATGCAGAAATGTAGTGTTCATAAATATACTGGAATGTATTACTGATTATCACTGGTGGAGCACTTCTTTCGACAGGTTCTATGGAGCATAGAGAATATTAAAGGAAATATTAAAGGAAAGGAGTTTTCTGTTCATGAAAATTATTTAGAGAAATGATTTAATTTTCAAACTTCACTATCTAAATTATCATAAATATATTATCAAAATTGCAGCCTAAAATTTTTGCTCACATTTAAAATCTAATTTAATATGAAATTGCCTGCTAAATTATAACCTAGAATCTAAGGGTCAGTCTGATAACTGATGATTTAATGTTATAAAGGAGGATTTATTTTAAAAGAAACAACTAAATCTTTTCAATCTTAGCAGTTATGAAGCACTGTTTGACAACTGTTTAAAATAAATTTGAAGAGAAATGAGCAAGTGTTGAAAACTTTCTGAAATAGTGAATAAATTTTAAAATTCTCCAAATTTTTCAATAGTAAGCTAGAGAGTTAATTAACGTTGATAAAATAATATCCACAGGTTGTACAACTTTGACATATATTTGTGTCAGTGTATGGTGTGTGAATTAATTTATAATTATGCCATTATCTATTGACTGCTTACATGGAAGTCACTGGACTTAACATTTTGAAATATCTCATGTCATTATTAAATGTTTTATGATACTCATAAAAGAGAAAAATGAGGTAATCTTAGCTATATTTTTCCTTCCTGACTCATGTTTGTATTTATGCTTTACAGTTTATCTTTATCCTAAAAGTGAGGTTTGATAAATTTTTGAGGCTCCTTGACTGTAGTCTTTGACTTTTTTTTTTTTTTTGGCTTTAAGTCAAGACTAAAGCCACTTTGATATGTTTTAAAATAACATTTTATTCTTTGATATTGGAAAAGTAGCTGTAAAACACATTTGTACTTTTATGACTGATTATCATAGTTTTAAAGTTAGTTATTTATACTATGTTGTTTTTCTTTTTTTCTGTCCTTGAATTGTTTTGAGTTTGTATTAAAAATAGGGAGAAGACAGTCCTTTGCTCAGGACAGTGAGAGGATGTTAAAGTAGCTTTTATGCTGAATGTATAGGAAAACTGAGTTTGTCTAGAGTAAAACAAAAATGGGGAGATGATAAAAGCACAAGGGCATGACTACTGTATTTTAAAACATCATATTTTATAATACTCATAAGTAAACTTTATATAAATAAACTAAATTAATTCTCAAAACAATTCTAGAAGTTATAAAGGACAATTATTGTTATTCCAGTATTATGTTTGAAATAAGTAAGGGTCAAAAGAGTTCTGGTTGTTCGGCAATATGACATAATTAGCAAAGTGCAAATTTTACATTTGAACTGAGATGTTCTGACTCCAGATTCTATGTGTATCTATGTACAGTACCATAGACACTTCTTCAAAATATGTTTATGATGTTGATTATACAAGCTCAGGAATAAAGTAAAGAATAATAGATGGAAGCTTGTGGGTAAGAGAAAGATTGTGGGTAAAAATAGGGAGAGTCTTGCCAGAGCCGCTGGCTAAGATCGAACAGTTCCCGAGAGAGGGAGTGAGGATTAAGAAAAAAAAAGAGAAATAAAAGATAGAGTCGGGAGGGCTAACAGTAAATACTGTCCTGCTGAGTTTATTTAGCACAGCATATTCATACCCTTGAAAATGCATGAAAAGCAAAACCCACAGATATTCTAACAATTGCTGACATTTACATAAGTTCTCTCAAAACATCCTTGTTCCTGTTTTCCTTTTCTTATTCCTTGGGTCAAGGAACTTACAACTCTTTCTATTAAGCCAAACTTCCTCCTTCTGCATAGACTTTCCATTAAGCCAAACTTCCTCCTTCTGCATAGAGCCTGCCTGCTCTGCAAACTTCTAGCTTGCAAGCAACTTTAACACTGTCTGTAGGACATTCAGCAAGAATGGCTCTCAACAGAATCTTTCTAATAAATGATGCATCTTTCCTAAAGATAAAATGAGCTTTCCTAGAAGAAAAAAGTTGGTTTTTTTTGTTTGTTTTGTTTTGTTTTGTTTTGTTTTTTGTTTTTGTTTTTGTTTTTGTTTTTGTTTGTAATTTTAGTTGTTTAATTCTTGGTGTAATTCAACCTTTGGAAAGGCTTTCTTAAAAAGAAAATAATAATGAATGAATGTAAAACTAGGTGACTAAAATCTTCTGTTCAACCATGCAATTCAATAATTATATGGACTTGCACTATATTTCTTGACTTTGGTTAACATATAGGCAAAAGGGTAAAAAACATAATATAACAAATGACCACTTTCCTAACTCCCAAGTTAATAATTTACCATTTTATTCAGATTATTTTTAGAAAGATAACACATTACAGATACTATTTTAGAGCTTCATTTCCATTTTTCTTCTCTTCTGTCTTCCTCAAAGTATATGATCTATGTATCCATTTCAAACTTACTTGATGTATGTGTGTGTGTGTGTGTATGTATATAAAATGATCAACATGGATTGTCAAAAACTGAAGATTATCACTCTATTTCCATGCTAACAAAGTAAGCTTGCTACATTTCTTGAATGCTAGTAAAAGACCCTTCTGGATCAGAGAAGAAAGACTTTATTATTCATAGCAATAACAGTAGAAAGAATAATAGTATTTTCATGCATGGTTTTTCCAAATTCTAGTTCTCAAAAATAATGTAAAAAGAGTCAGGAACCCTTGCACATTTGTTCAGTGGAGAACATCACAGGAAAGGAGCTGTGAGCTTAAATATCTCAACATGTTTATGATGGACAGTAGACGTGTCTGTTTTTTGCTCCACAGGGAGAATTTTCCTCTATCATGGAAATATATCTTTTCAAAAATTTTTGAAAAGATAGTCTACTATATTTTGGGATAATTTCTATCACAACATTGTTTTTTGCTCTATTTTGTATCACAGTAAGGAAATGTTATATTTTAAGATTAGAGACATAGATTTGGGCACCAATTTTCATGTAAGAAAATGTTTATGTAAGAAATGTTGAATTCTATTTGATTCAAATTATTATATGTACCTTAGTTCCTAAATCTTGTAATTTTATAATATACATAAGAAATATATTTCTTTAAGAATTCTTTAATATTGTAGCAAGTATAATGACTTAAATATCTAATAGTCAATTCTTTTAATTGGATCTTAAATTTGTTAAGAAAGAGTGGATTATTATCTCTAAAAGAAAGTACTGCAATAATTGTAATAAATTAAAATTTTATAATAATAAAATTTTATTATGCCATTCTCCTCGGTATATTTAAATAGCTATTTAGTATGCCAAAAAGTATGTTATCCATTTCCTTCTAAATTGGCTTTGAGATATGCAACATGAGCCAAAAAAAAAAAGAAAGAAAGAAAGAAAGAAAGAAAGAAAGAAAGAAAGAAAGAAAGAAAGAAAGAAAGAAAGAAAGAAAGGAAAGAAAAGGAAAGGAAAGGAAAGAAAAGGAAAATGAAAAAGAATGCTTATAAACAATATTTAAAGTGTTTTTGAAAAAATGAAATAGAATGTGATATGTATATTGTTTTTATTGCCTGAGAAGTTTGTTTCCCTTAAGAGATTAATGATTTTACACATAAGAAAACACAATCAATTTGGGAACTTATCTTGATATAATCAAAGCTGGACAAGTGTCACAGTACCTTCTGGTCTGGGAGTACCCAAGATGCTGAAATTGGAAATCATGAATGTAACCACCTCTGGGAGAAGCATCGTCTGTTCTTTTCAATTTATTTAGGAGAGTAGAGAAAAATATCAGCTTCCAGAAAAAGAGTGTTCAAATATAACTCTAAATCTCCAAAAAAGAAATAAGCAGACATCTTACTAGATAATCAGAGAACATTCTGAGATAAATTCAAAATTTTATCTGACCTGAATTCAAGAAATTACTAAGAAAGAATATGTTTCTTTCTAATTACCAAGGGAAAAAGCTGGTATTCTGCAAGATTTTAATACTAACAGGAACATATTGCCGAAATTCATATGCATCACAATGATTTTCCGTAGATATTTAATTTTTTTAGAAATATATAAAGTTTAAGAAGGATGTTTAATAAAATAATCAGTTGTATAATCATCAAAAGTCTTCAGTCTTTTGGCTCTAATCCTCTAGTAATTCATAGTTATAGTGGTTCTATTCAAATTATAATAATAACTGTTTAAAGTAATTCATTAAGTACCTACTAGGAGTCACATCATGCTAAGCACTATTCTTTTGTGTCTTCTTTGTTTTTATCAACAGCCAAATAAATATGTATACTACTTAGTCTTATTATAAACAACTTCAATTATGGACACTTATATTCATCTTCTCAAACACCTTCATCATCTAAGACATAACCATGTTTTACTTAGACTAGCTTATTAGACTATTTTCTAGATTAAATGACATTTTAAACTTATTCCCTCATATAATATGTAAAGAAATGGACTAGATTATTTCTAAGGTCCTTCTATTTCCTGATACACTGCTGTGTAAAAACAAATAATTGTTGAGCAGAAGAATAGAATGGAAAACCTTGGGGTTTGGTGGTACCATTTATCTCTATAACCTTGATCGAACTGCCCAGCTTTGGTGTTTTCACTTGTAAACAATAAAAATGAATATTTTGGAGAAGATAAAATCTGATTTTATATATTATATATATATATAAATATATTATATATTTAATATATTTAATATTTAATATTTAATATTTAATAATATATATATATAAAAAATCGGATTTTATCTTCTCCAAAATATGATATTTTGGAGATATATATATATATATATATATATATATATATATATATATATATATATATACAGTATTTAACATACTCTCTGGCATGTGTAGTAAAACCCAAAATAATGGTAATTAATCAGTATCATTACAAAATTGATAATTCATTATAAGTAGTTAGGGGCTAGCTTTAATGGAATATTTGGATATAAAATCTTTAGGGGAATGTGCAGGCCTTGGCAGAATTAAGAAAGGGAGTGACATGCTCATATTTGCATTTTATAAATATCACTGCATTAACATTAAGGAAGCTGAATAAAAAAGACATTGAGAAAAAATTTTCTTCATTAACTGTTTTGCAAAGTACCACACATTCTATGATTTGGCTTATATTGATCCCATCCTTGATTAAGGGTTGATCATCAGATAGGATCATCAGATCCCATCTATTCAAACAGTATTACTTCATAAGCAAGCATATGATTCAATTCGGACCAGTCAAATAAAGAGACTATATTCTGATTCTTTTTCTACTTAATGTATTGTGTTTATTTGTTTGCTTCTTTTTTTCTTGAGATTACTATAGAAAGTTGTGGTTTCAGAAACAACAAAATGCTAAAAATGGAGTCAACATTCCCCCAAATGATAAAAGCCTAGAACAATGAAGTAGCAGTAGATATGGCTTAATGTTTTTCTATAAAGATTAGAGAAGACAGTGTTATAAACTGAGTAGTATTTGGTTTATTTGGTTCATTTGGAGAAGGGTATGGTGATGAAAAAAAAAGAAGATAATGATCTTTAGCTTGTATAGCTACGTGGATCATAGTGCCACTTGCTGAGTCAGGGAATACTAAAGGAACGTTGAATATGGGATAGATGGTTAGGTGGTAAGTAAATAGAAGACAGAGACATTTTAGTGCTTATCAATCAGATTTTAGTTCAAGAAATATGAAACAGAAACTACTCCTGGTTTTCAAATGAAAAAGAATTTAATTCAGAGTTAGATGCTTATAAAATCATGGAAAAGGTTACAGATGCCTAAAGTCATGGTAGATCGTGTTCTGTTAATTTCAAGGTCATTATCTGTAGTCATGACCTAAAGATCAAGAAGTTACCACAACCTCTACCTCCACTGTCTACACTATATTCTCTCATATCCATGAAGCCTGGCACCAAGTGGTGAGATATTGATGTCCAGTGCTACAAATGCTCACTTCTGTTTTACCTGTATTGTTAGAAAACATGGCAAAAGAAAGAGAGCCTTCATGTCAGCTGTATCTTCCAAATATAAAATCAAGACATCTCATTAGAAGAATCAAAATTAAATCTAGAATGTTATTTGCAAAAAAAAAATAGTAATAACTTTATAGTCTCTGTGATCCAGGCAGAAACACAGAGGGGCTTTTAGAGAAATATTATGTGCCAAGAGATCATTTCTAGTTAAAGCACTTAATGGTCTCTCAGATACAAATGACTAGTGTGAACAACTGGATAAACAAGTCTGAAACCTGTGTATGTAGGTTTCAGAATGTACAGAATCTGTAAGTTGGATACGTAGAGATGAGCCATTGTTCTGAATTGTTAGAAACAAAACTAACCTCTTTAAATTAAGAATTTTAGGATAAATTTCTAAGAAAAGAGCATCTACCTGGATTTAAAAACCATGTGTTTGCTTCCCCACAAGGGGACTAAATTGTTACTATGAGAGCTGGAAATCTTAATCCAAGATACATGTCCTGAGGTCCAAATAGTCTTCAGACAGTCATCGAATTGTAACACAGCATGTATGTGCATATATATGGGCTTTTTCTTCTGAAGAAAGAACAAATAGCTTTAACCAGATTATTTATCACAACAAAGGTAAGAATCATTGGCATTTCTGTCAGTTCAGCCCAAGAGATACTTTTAATAAGCTAACTTCAAACTAGGTCAGAATAGGGTTCTTTAAGGCCTTGACTATAAATGTAAAGCATAGTCTACTTAGACCAACTGCAAAGCACACTTTTGTCAATGAGAAAAGTAATGGCAAGGTCAGGACTTTTGCCTTAATTTAATTTCTATCAACAGGAAATTGGATTATCCTACCAAAACTGGATCTAGAAGGAACTCCTACTAGGGGAACTTATTCTAGTAATCAAGAATGGCAAGGGAGGTATTATGACTCATCAGTCACTGAAATCTCTAGGCCTTTATGCTACTTTTATAAAAGTTAATTCTGTTAGACTATTTCTTAATTAGGTTCCAAATGCCAACTTCATCAAGGAGAATAGAGTCTTGATTACCTCATGTTTTCTACTAAGCAATAGTAGTTTGATACACTCAGAAAGGTAATCTAACACTCAGGATTTGTGTTCTCTCTGGCACAAGATCTGGGAATTAACATAGCATAATCTACTTGGTAATGTTTCTTTATCTTGGCATGACAAATTGGGAATTAATGACCGTAACTGTAATCAATATAATCAATTCACACCTAAGTCCATTAAAAAATGAAAGAAAATGGAAAATTTTAGGGTCCAAAATATTTGGTAACAAAAATATATAGGTTTTAAGCTGTGTAAAGCTGTATAAATACGCTGATTAAATTCACTTTTTAAAATGAATGAATAAGAGTGAGAAGGACAAGGGAGAGGAGAATGAACCAAGGCAGCAAGGTGAGAAAGAGCCGTGCAAAAGAAAGAGAAAAAGGAAAGATAAATTTTAATAAAAGCATATAGCTTATTGTTTATAATAATAATTGTATCATATTATCAGGAATACTTTAGCAGAAATGGTTCCCAACAAAGAGGCATTTGAAAACACATTTAGGGTTCTTTATGAAGTCAGTTGCCCTGTCTCTTCCCCCAAATGCAACCGAGAAGCAGTCATCCTGAAATATAATCAATGTAAAACATGATATAGAGTGAAAAATTATGGCATGTTATAAAAGAATATTGAAAATTTTAAAAAGGAGAAGTAAAGTTAAACTCTAAA
Organism: Macroglossus sobrinus; assembly: GCA_004027375.1. Classification (NCBI taxonomy): domain Eukaryota; kingdom Metazoa; phylum Chordata; class Mammalia; order Chiroptera; family Pteropodidae; genus Macroglossus; species Macroglossus sobrinus. The sequence continues at coordinate 172,500 of PVKZ01002857.1, read as the reverse complement.
AAGTGACAGAGCCAACAAAATGGAGCACCCTGTGAAACATTTTTATTTTATTAGAGTAAGGGGGAAAACAAATATATAGTCATGCATCTTTAATGCATTTTAGAGGAGAGTATGTATCATACTGATAAACACAAATCTTCTGTTGTCCTGATAAGCACATTCCTTTAGAGAAGTGTGACTAAAGAAGCTACCATGACTTTTTGAAATGCACTTGTAGAATCATTTAACTCTCATAATGCATTCACCATGTGAAAAAAAGTTTTTATTTTTAAAGTGATTTTTAAGTAGATTTCTCACGTGGGATGATAATGTAGTGAGCAGCTAAGGTATATTCCAATCTGTTAGCAATAATATTTTCTATCGTAAACTAAATTTTGTGTGAATATGGGTTGCAAAAACTAGCCTTCCCAGAGTTTCATGAGCCCAGGTAGAACCTGATTACGAAAGGTGAGGGCATTCTATATTCGTTAATTGCAGTATAAATACTAGAATCATTACTATACTACACACAGTTAATTTTCAAGAAAATAAATCTGTCTCATTAGGATTTTAATGAAATACATAGCATTATATATTTAAACAAATTTATATAAATATAAATATAGATATATTAAATATAAATATATTATTTTTACTGAAAATAATATAGATAAGACCATATATGCTAAAATAAAAGGGAAAATATTGCAGTGTTTCAACAGTAAAGAAAAATAATCAATGCTTGCTAACTCAGTCTACATTGATCTGTTTTAAATGACTCTCAAACAGTATGGTTTTTATACCTCACCTAACAAAGGTACATACCTGATGTAAAAATCCATAGGTTGATTAAACTACTGTAGGAATTCTTTCAGCTAGTTTGAATTTGCATTTGTCAAATATGATGTATTATTTTTGCTTACTTTAGAGTAGTGGGTATACATGGCAGGAATCAGAGTGACTGATGGTTCACAGTATGAAGATTTTCCTACCACAGAATAGTTGTACAGGAACAGGACTGAGGAGTAAACTGACATTTGAAAATAAGTAAGCCTTCAATTGAAAATGTATTATGCAATACCAATTCCTTGAGCTGACTATAAACAGTCACCAATATCAGGTTTCTAGTGCTTTCAGGCTTAGGGTTCATTTTCTGCCAAGAAATGAAATTCATTCCGAATTGTCCCCAGAAATTAATCTTCTGCTATGTGTTAAATCATATGTATGAACTAGGCACAGGAAGCTGATGCAATAGTTTGTACCTTGAAGTTAGAAAATTTACCAATGTGTATGCTTTTTAGAGTCAGTTTAACAGAGAGCAGGCCTTGGGCTTCACATAAAATTTACATTAATAGCCTATCCCAAATGTTATGCATTCTTTACCTCCCTTTCATTCTCTGTTCACAGTCATATTTTCTTCATCTTACTGTTTCAGTACTCAATATCTGTGTTACAGATTGGATCTCCAGGAAAGCCATCTTTGCAATCATTTGTGCGGTGATCTAATCCTCTTGTTTAGAGAGCTCACAAAACTGGATCAATAGTCCATTTCTTTCTGACATGGGCATATAGCCCTACTGCCACTTTGCTCTATATAGGGGAAATGCTATAAGTTGTTATCATTTTTTTTTCCAAGATAACAACTCCAAGTTTAGTAGAGATTCTTTGTATTTCTATTTTTATAGTCTTAGTTCTAGTTTTCTTTTTGGGCTCAAGATTGTTGAGGAAAGCAACACTCAAGGTGTCATCCTAGCTGCTGGTCTGAAGATTTATTTTACTTCAATTTCCACAGACTACTTTCCTCCTGTTCTGACTCCACATTCTGCACAAATTTTCACTCTGTCAGTGTCTCATCTTTCATCTTTCTATTAAATATATCTGTAACTCTCACTATACTTCTGCTGTATGTCCCTTGTCACTGCCTATGTGCAAGGGCAAATGAAATCAGTATTTTGTCACCAGAGGAGATGATTTGGAGTTAATGTTTATGATCTAAAGAATCCATTAGAAAAGAATAATTTATTCTTTAAAATTTGCTCCTTCCCATTAAGAATAACTATTGAATAAATTCTGATTTTGCAGCATTTTATTTCCATTTTTCATCAAATGGCTGTCAAATGGAAGGAATTATAATATTGTGAGATGGAAAGAAATATTGGCTTATAGATCATGTCACATTAACATGCTTGGAGAGCAGCAACTAAGTCTACTCACTATTTCTCATAGCCAGATATAAAAGACTATGTACCATTTTCTCCGTATATAGCTTAGGTTAGGTCAAATAAAGATATTTCACTTTATTTCTGGAAAGATTATTGTAAACAGAAAATCAATAATTTTACATTTTAAAGCTACAGTCAATAATGATCTGCAATTCTTAAAGCATTCATTATCTAAAAATAGCTAATTCCTTTGTAATTGGCAATAAAATGATTATGTACCCCCCAAAATGAATTGATTCTAAATGCTTTCATTGTATCAATCTATTTTGCCTTTGTATAAGTATGGGACAGATAACCTGATATTTGCTGTGATTTCCTTGCCTCACAAGGTAAGAGATCAAAAATAAAACTTTAAAAGTCACTAAACAGTCTCTAGACCTACTGAAGAATGACTAGCAAGCATGCGAAAGAGAAATAACCGAATAGAAAACTCATGAAGACTTTTTTTAAATACCCTCATGCAAATTTCCCCCTAAGCCAGACCTACCGCTTTTACAATCTCACATTTTTTTCTCTAGCTCCAAAGGTTAGCAAGGGCAGTGACAAAGACATGTCATGGTGTGTGTGTGTGTACTGTATATGTAGTATATATATGAGAAGGAGAACAAGCTATTGCAAAGTAGTTCTATATAAATAATAGATTAAAATGATCACTATAAAAGAATAATCATACATTTAGAATTAAAAAAACTTTTTGAGATTTTTTTCTATATGTCAAGAATTTTATTAACTATTTTAATTATATTCTCTCTGCTATGTTCTTCTCTTCATCTCCACAATAATAAAATCTATAAGGACAGACATTGTTATCCCCATTTCTTAAAAAAGAAAACTTAAGCTTAGTTTAAAAATCTTGTGCAAAAACACCGTTTGATTTAGGGGCAGGGGAGGCATTTCAAACCATGACTGCCTGACTTCAAAGCACTTATTCTTTTCTTTATACAATCGTGGCTCTTATTCCACTTGGAAGGTTCATTATTTGAGATCTGCTTAAGAGCATTTACTGGTTTACAGAATATATTTGAAATATTGTGAAAAGTGTAGTCTTATTTTTAAATAATGTTTACGTTTTACATTTTTTTAAAGTAAAACATGAGGGTTGTAGAATTAAAAAATAAATAAAAATGAGGGGCATTTTACCTGGACTTAGTGACAGAGAACCAACACAGTATATCTACTCCAGCTGTATATTTACTTTTTACTGATTCTGCAGGACTTCAAATCCCATGTTCAAGTGAAATTTGCTGTGCAGAGCCCATGTCAAAATGTTAGTGGTTTAGCTGTTCACTCTACTGGATTGGATATGAATGATCTTCTACACTTATTGCTTGGCTCTCTGTGAGCAAGCCACACAATTATTTCCAAAGAATAAAAATAGTTTGCAATTTTTATTGATCTGGAAATGATTTCTGAGAAGCCAGAATTTTAGAGAGCACTGATCCCAGTACTCTCTCTGCCTCTCCTCTATCAGTAGCAAACTTGGTATCCAAACATATTGCATCTTTTACCATCCATTGCCTTCTCTCTTAGGTTTTCTTGCATTACTAGGAGTTAAAATCTTTTGACTGAACATGACATGAAAGATGCCGAGAAGAGTAGAGAAAAATTAAATAACATTGTATATTCAGAAATTTTTTCTCTTTGTATATTTACACTAAGATATGGGCAGATAGAAGACTGTTTCTCAATATATTTTTAGGGTTCCCACCCTCTGGTAGCCTGACAACATATCTTCTATCTTCTTTCCAAATGTCTGGGTAGATCTCAATAAATGTTAACTAACTATTATAATAATGATACATAGTAATGTAGAATATTTTATCAGACTTACCATAATTAGAAATAATTCTTCTCAGATGTTGACAAAGAATTGATTATTGTGTTCATGGTATCTATGACCACATCATTTCTGAAGGAAGATGAGAAAGTCTTAGAAGCATAACTAACTTCTACCTCAATGGAAGAAATTTCAAGATTTTTTTCCTATATAACTTTCTTTTCAATATATTATTTCTCTTTAACCAAAGGGAAGAATTTATATTTTTAGTTAAATTTTTTTATATACAAAATGCAATATCTTGAGTTACTAAATATTTAAATAAACATCAATTATTTGTTCCAGAGATTTTGTAAAAATTATAATTTATAAACATAATTAATAAAAAGCTACTAAGACTCCTTAGAATTTACAGAACACACTGAGAGCATTTACTAAATCCATTCGGAGTGGAACTATAAATAAATTTTTTTAACCTCTCTACTTGTCATCATAAATGAGCAAAATCTATCTTGACGTAATGGTCTTGTTAACTCATTAATTTGATAAAGCTACTATTTTCCTATAGATTTTCCATCAAGGAAAATGAAGACATATCTATATATTTTAGGCATATGTAAAACTTCTATATTAAAGGTTATATTTCTACCATATAATGGAATGATGTCACAGTAAACTGCATTTCTTTTTTTAGATATGCCACATAATATTGATCTAATTTATGGTCAATAGGAATGGCAAGTAAGAGTTGTACTGATTTGATATTACTAATTTCTTTCAGAGCCTAGTCTAAAACAACATTATGTTTAATTTTTAACCTAATTTATTTATATTCTTGAGATATTCATGCTCAATTTGTGAAAAATGCAAATTTAGTAATGAATGTTTTTTATTCAGTAAAATGATTATTTTCTAAATAATCACTAACAAAGCATATAATATTCTATTAACATTCTTTTTCAGGGTAAAATCTGATGCTTCTGGGAAATACTGTGGTAAAGCTTTTCTGTACAGATTATCTGTAGGGTAAAAATCTTTAATTGCCTGCTCACTGGCTTACTAGGATGAAAATGCTAAGATACTTTCTTGACCCTGTCTGTTTTCTTACCCCATGTGTGTGGAAAAGCTGCTTTCAGTTTCACAGAAAAAGCAGGAAAAGATATTACAGTCTCATTACATATGTTGGACAGCAGGGTGAAATGCACAAATTTATTTTCTAGTCAAAGAAAGCTTTTCAAAGCTTTCTTCTCTTTTCGATCAGATATTCTGCTGTTCAACATTGCTGATCTTTACAGCCCCAGATGAATTACTTCATTTACTAACACCTGAGGATATAAAACACCTTGAAAATCTGCTTCCAATTTTCAAAGGGTTGAGACTTCTTTATACGACACATTAACATACATATGGACAAACAGCCAAGTACACTCATAATTTTAAATAATAAATATAATTATTTAAATTGCTAAATAAACCAATAGAAAAAACAAACAAACAAAAAAAAAAACTAAGAGAAGAAGGAAGGAAAGAAAATGTACTATATGTGTTTAACATCTTCAGCTTCCCAGAGAGGAATTCACTTGACACCCTCAATAAGATTATACCTTACAACAGTGTCAGGGGCATAAGTGCAGATACCATTAGATGAAAACTTGAGAATACTAAAGAGTTTTCTTTGGTCTTGGATCTGAGGTTCACTCTGAAAAGAAAGATACTCTGCTTTCATAGTTTCTGCAGTTTCTATAAACTCTATAATTTTTATTTTTGAATTATTTCTAAAATTTTATCAAAGATAGCTATATTTCTATTAAAATATAATTATCAAGGAATATATTTATTAACTTGTGGATAGATTATGTCAACCCATTCATTGACCCGCCCCCCAAATGAGCAATTTTTACAAATAACCCAAGAAAATTAAGATAATCATCAGTTTTAGATACAACTCTACACAGCTATATGTAAAATTTTTGAACAATTTATTCAATGTATTTATTGTTCCTTTATGACTTGAGTATGGTTTTTGGCTTAAAAAGTAACAAGAAGTAACCATGTTCTCTTGCTTTTGGTACTAATGAGCATCTGTGAATTTAAGATAATAAGAAAAATTATCTAAAAAAAAAGTATTACTGAAAGGAGACAAATAAGTGATATGAGGTTAAAGAACCAATTATATCCAATATTTAATATTATCTCAAAAATATTAATATAATTTTATATGAGATTAATTTTATTTCAGAGCATATACTACAAATACTAAGTAACAATACTATGTACATAATTAAAAAGTATATATCTTTGTATCCATAATTAAGAAATTACCAGCCAGAAATTATAGATTACTTAATGACTTTAAATTAAAATTTTATTTATGTTTTATTTTGTAAACAGGTATTTTTCAAATTATTTAATAAATGGATATAATATAAATCTCTTAATTTCTTTTAACTACTCCTTCTATTACCTCTTTCATCTATTCCCTTTCCCCAGCTCTCTTTCTTCATTTCACTAGTTTCTCTTCCATTCCTAATAGTGGAAAATAAAAGATACACACACACACACACACATATACATACATATATACATGTACATATACATATATAAAGTGAATAGTGATGCCATGTTAGCAAATATCGGGAATTAACTGAAAAGATTTGATAACAGTATTAATCTTCTAATTCTGAAGAAACCTAATCTATAACATATGTACATAGAGTTATGCATATAATGGTAGAAAATGAATTGAGTGTGACATGGTAGAAATGGTCAGTGTATTTTTCTTAGACAAGTCTTGTTCATATATAAACTTCATTGAAACTAAATTAACCATAAAGATTATGTGTTACATTTGGTAGTTACAAATGGTGCTGAGTGGCTGAGCAATGTCAGAGTTCTGATATATTTATATATGATTATTTTTATGATCCACGCTTTAATTAATGTATATTTATAGTCGTAATCCAAATAGAAAATTACTATTGTTAAATTAATCACTGCACATGCCCCCAATTTTTGTATATACTAAAAATTACCTTCATGATATAATTAAGAAAAATAAATATCAGAAAAAAGAGGAAAATTATTATTAACGTATAATATATATATACATATATGTATATATATGCATGCATTATATATGTATATATGCATATATATGTATTATACATGAATATTAATTGTCAACAAAAATTAAAAATACTATTGATTTACTTTCAACTAGTCCATGGCTTGCCATCTTATGAAATACATAAAATCATAAAAATTTAATTTAAAATATTTATTATGAAACCAGGCCCTTTTTTTATGTGAGTAAACTATGAGGAATTATACATTAAACTTAGAATAAATAGAATTATTAAAAAATAATAAGAGTAATTTAGCTAAAATATATTTGTTCATTATACATTTACCAATTGAGAATTATAAATTTTTTTAAATGACTTTGTAGGACCTCCAGGTCCATGTCGAATAAAAATGATGAGTGAAATTATCTTTATCTTGTTTCCAATCTTAGGGGAAAAGAACATTCACCTTTTTAAAATTAAGTGAGATGTTAGTTCTAAGTTTGCCCTAGATCTCTTTAGAAGGCTAAGAAAGTTTGTATTTATTCCTAATTAGTTCAGAATTTTTCTCATGAAGAAATGTTGTATTTTTTTCTTGTGAGTTCCCTACATTTGATAATGTCATATGATTTTCCTCTTTTATGATGAGTGATATATGATGAGTGGCATATCAAATGTCTAAACAACTTTTCATTCTGGCATGAGCCAAACTTGGTTATGATGTCTTATCAATTTTACATATTATTGGATTTGATTTGGTAAAATATAGTTAAGAATTATTGCACCTATTGGCATGAGAGAAATTGTATTTTGTTTTGTTTTCTTGGTAATGTCTTTGTATGGTATAGTATTAGACTCATGAGATGAGTGGAGAAGTGCTTTGCCTTCTTCTACTCTTCAGAAAAGTTTGAATAAAAATCATATTATTTTTTCCTTAAATGTTTAATTCACCAGTGAAGGCATCTAGGTAGGTCTGGGGTTTTCATTGCGGGAATGTTTTATCTCGGGGATTTTTTTTTTGTTGTTGTTAAAAATATAGATTAATTCAGATACCTAGGATAATTCAGTATATCTAGTTTTTCTTGAATGAAAATTGGTAGTTTTGCCTTTAAAAAAAAAATTCTATTTAATGTGAGTTCTTGAATGTTTGACCTAAAGTTGGTTAAAAAATCTTTCTATAATGTCTTTTACAATATGTAGTGATATTCATGCTTTTACTCTTTTTTCCTGGTTAGCTCACCACAATTTCTTAGATACTGGCAAAAGACAAGGAATTCTTATGTCAGAGACAAAGTTTCATTTCATTACTTTTCTTTGTCTCCCAACATTTTGAGTGCACTATGAAGTGAGTCTGCATCACAGCTGAAGAGGCCCAAGCTCAAGAACTGACATTCATTAAAAAGAAACTACTGGCAAAGTTGCCCAACATTTACCCCAGAGGGAGACATTATCATTATTATCTTAGATAGCAAACAAATCTGTTTTCTGCTCTGAAGGAGTGCATCACTATCTTTCAGGGCTGTTTTCTATGCAGACATTTTTATAAGATAGTCTAAAACAAAACTTATTAATGTCTTTTTTTCAGAAGAAAGGTGAAAATGTAGAAAGGTGAGATATCCATGGAGAATCATTTCCAAACTGGATTATCTTTCTTTCCATGATTAGCCTGGCTAGAGTTTATCACATTTATTAAAATTTACAAAGAATCGATGTTGGTTCCATTGATTTCCTATATTTTTTGGTTGTTATTTTTTTTTTTTAGTATTTACTTCTTTCTGCTTGCTTTAGATTGATTTCATTCTTCTTTTTCTAGTTTCTTAAGGTAGAAACATAAATCATTAATTTAAATGTTTTTATTTGTAATGTAAGCATGTAATTGTATAAATATTTTGTTAACTATTGCTTTAGCTGCATTCCACAAATATTAATATGTTGCATTTATATTCATTTAAAACACATTCTAATTTCTCTTGCATATGTATATATATATTTTTTTGACTCATGGGTTATATAGAATTGTGGTTTTTTCTCTCAGTGTGTATAAATGAATTCAGTATATATTTTATTTTCAATATTGTTTATTTGTAGGCCCAAATTTATATTTTTTATATCTTCTATGCTCACTTCTTTATAATTATATTTTCTTCTACATTCTTAAGAATATAGGGTATATTTATAATGTCTGTTTAAAATCCTAGTTATTATTCCATTATGTGTCATTTCTGAATCTTTCTCTATTGATTAATTTTTCTCTTAGTTATAAGATATACTTTCTGTTTCCTGAAATACTTAGACATTTTTCACTTAATGATGTACAGTGTGAATTTTCATTTTGTGGCTGGATTTTGTTGTATATCTTCGAGAAGAGCTTAATTTTATTCTGGCGCACAGTTAAGTAATATAGATAAATATTATTTTTTTGAGTCTCACTTCTAAGTTTATTAAATTGCCATGACAGGAGCCATTAGTCTGAATCTAGCCATTGCTTAGGCTAGAACTCTTGATGACTCTTTCTGCTCCTTCACATATTATCTTTCTATTCTGGCTAATAGGAATATAAACTACTTGCAGCTCTCTTTATTTCTAGGAATTCTTTAGTCTACTGCTTTCTGGTGACCATTTATTAGTGTTCTGTAGTCTTATTCCACATATGTACAGATCAATATTCAGGCAAAAATGTAAGGGTATTCACCTTCAGATTCCCAGAGATTTCTCTTGAAACCCTTTCCTCTCTGGCACCAGGCTTCACAAACTTGAAGTTCCTCTACTTTTCTAAGGTGCAATATCTATCTCCTCAACTCAGAGAGACCACTGTGCATTGTTTGTGTTATCCATTTCTGCACTGACACATAGAAACAGCCTCTAGACAGTAAACTCTAATGTTTATAGGACTCACATCAATTGTTTTTCTTCCTCTTAGAGTTCAGTCCTGAGCTACCTTTCTTTTAATATCTAAAAGTAGTTGTTTCCCATTTCTTCTGATGTATGAGTTGGTATAGTGTAGAAGATAATTCTGGTTCCTGTTACACCATCATAAAGAAATTCTAGAAGCAGAATTTTATTTTTTCCTCTTCAATTTAAGATTCTCAGGTGCACATAATTTCCCTGATATAGCTAAGGAGGTCTGTGCAAGAGAAGCATAGCTTTAGAGTTTGGGGTTTAGGAGAGAAAGAGATGACAGCCAAGAGCTGAGGGACTGAAGAAAGATAATCTTTATTGCTCCCTGCCCACTCAAAAGTAAATTTGTACATATTAAACTTTCATCACTCATTCTTATCACAAAGTCTTCTGGGTGGTCATATTGGGTTAGGAGGTAGAGAAAATGTCAGAAACTTTTTTCCAGTATCCTTAGTGGAGAAGGTGGATATTTATAGCATTTCCCAAGAGTCTGAAATTATTGATGTAAAATGTATTATTTGTGTTCAAAACATAACTAGAAGAGACTTAGCCATAGCAATTTTCAGGATTTGTTACTATTTTGTGTTAATCATTATTAAAAGTATAAGGTTACTAAGGTACATATAGTTTAAGATACTTAAACTTCAAAATTAGAATTCTTATGGAAGTAAATACTTCATTCAAATAAATGTGATTACCTAATTTTTACTCTAGTTCTATAAATCAAACTTAACTCAAATAAATAAATAAATACATACATACATACATATATACATACATACATACATACATAAATAAGAAATAAGAAATCTTAGTATTCTGGTACCCTTTTATCTAGTAACCTGAATGTACTTAAGCTGAAATAGACCAGTTTTTTAAATATTAGTATATTTGTGTCTCTAACACCTGCCATACTTTAAGCTGAAATAGCAGGTACCCATCTGCAGCTATATACAACCTAGTTTTCTTAAATCTAAACATAAAGTAAAATAAATTTAGATTATTTGTTGCTGCTGTTGCTGCTTTTGCTATAAAACATCATGTCAGCCAAACCCACCATGTCACAAAACTCATCGCCATTCATCTTATTTTTCCTGTCAGTGTCTGTCTTTATTCAGTTGTTCCCCTATTTCCACCCAGTACTGGCCATGAAAATGCACCCCTCATGTTCTAACTTGAGGAGTTTAATGACTAACTGTCCTAGATGCTCTACTCTGGAATATATCATCATGTTTGTGTGTAGTCATGCTTTAAATTACAATTACTGAGAAAGTATTGAGCATGACAGAAATATTTAGGCAGACTTCTTCTCTATAAATGTGCAACTCTTCTGATGACTGACTTTGGTTTAAGAGTTCCCTTAAGCCCGGACAAAACTGTCATAGAACTCTAGTGCACTCTAAATTCTTCATCCAGTTTTCCTCATTCACAAAGGTCAAGACTTCATCATGAAAAACATAGAACTCTGAAGCATGACATGAAGAAATTTGGATGAATGCTCCTGAGGATGTTGGCTCTGCTAACCTTCTGGGGTTACAGAGGTGGCCTATTATTTCTTAGTAAGAGTTAGCATTTTTTTCAAGTTGAAAGATACTATAAAGTCATTCATTATGCAAGGTAATGGGTATCTTCCCACTCAGAAAATGTCCTCACTAACTCTTCTGGCTGCTTAGGCAATAAGTAGATAAGTATCTCGATATAACCTTATTGAAGAACTCCATGGCCTAGTAAGGGAATAAGGAGACTATACATTGAAAGAATTGCAATAATTGGCATTTATAAGTAGAATCTAGATAAGTACTTTAGGAATGTATTATAGGATTTCTTCATTAAGGAAACTAAAGTATAGAGTTAAGTAAGCAAGAATTTATTGACTTAGAGTACTTTCTTAGACATGGGATAGACATTTTCTCAATGGCTGAGGCAAAGTTATTGTTGGTATGGCTCTAAGAAGCCAAAAATATGATATGGCTTTTAATGAACAATTTTGAAATATCTAAGGTACTTGGGAGGTAATAGAGGTAGGACTACAGAGGCTGAAGGAAATAGGAATGCAGAAATGTACATATTATGTGAGGCTAGTGGTACCACCCAAAAGTTATATCCTGTAGGAGAGCCCAGAGCACACATAGTCACCAAAGCCATTAAAAATGCATCGGTAAGGGGAATATTAGATTGACTAAGAAGTTCAATTGTGGCTTTTCTTTGTAGACCAGGTTTAATGGTAGGAGAAGTGGTCATACAGATCAGCTTAGTAATATCCACAAGAATAATATGATCCTAGAGTAGTAAAGATTCAGCAGCAAAGGCCAGTAGGTGTCAATTATCATAATGACCTGCAAAATTGAAGGAGCAGACAGTGGATCTTGATTTATATGGACCTATGAAAATGGTTAATTAACTCTGGTACCCATAAGAGTAAGATATACAGGTAGCCAACAAAGAGTATCTATTAATATATAAAGCCAGAAAATTATACTACTGAAAAAAGCAGGCGTTTGAAAGCCATCACCACAATAAAAAGTCACAATTTTTTGCTTAGTTCTCAGCCCCAAAGAGATGGCCATATCCCAAGGAGAAAAAACTCTGCAATACTGTGGCAAGAACCTACCATAATAATTCACAGGGTTCTTTTTGTTTGTTTGTTTCTTTGTTTTGTTTTAAATAAGCTTATACCCATTTATTCAAATGACTAAATATTGGACAAAAATGGGGAACGAATACACAGACATTACAAGGGCCATTAGGCCATGTTTTGAATGGACATTAATGCTGGAGATACAAAGCATCATCTTCAAACTCATGTAAGAGAGGCATGGAAGAGTCAGGTGTGCAGTCAAGGCATCATATTCTGCTTAAACTAAATATACTTAGAATGAATAATGAACAGTTAAAATAACAAACATACACCTTTCCAAAAACTTCCCTCAAAATGTACTGATCCTTGCGTGTGTATTATATATCTTGATTACTAGCTCCACCATCTGCCAGTTGCCCAAACTAAGGACTAGAGTGTTACCTATAACTTCCCACTCTTTACCTCTTACTTTCAGTCATTCAATCTGCTGATTTTACTGGTTTTATATGTCTTGAACTTATCAAACCTGCATCATTTCCTAACTGACCTCCTTCTAATCTCATGTTTCCAAAATATATTCCAAAGATATGATGGATAAATCTATTTAAAATACACATTTAGACACTACTTTTCCTTGCCAAAAACATTTCAGTGGCTCCAATAGCACTTAGGACAAATTCTAAACTCCTTATTTTTGCATACAGGGACATTCATAGAATGGTCCCTACCCAATTTTTAAACTTCATCTCTCAACACCCCAAATCCCTCATAAAAATTTCAACCTCCAGCCCATGCTGTAAACCCATGCTCCCACTATGTTAGAGTGTTTACAGTTCCTCAGCTTCCTCCTGGAAGACTTCCATGATTCTGACAGCTAAATTTAAGTGCATTCATATGCACCCTTATCCCATCTGAGCAACCATTGTGCTTAAACGTTAGTATATTTATTTTTCTCTCTCATTAAACTATTCTATTTATCTAGTACCTAGTGTTTCCTCAGGTACACATATGTTAGCTATCCAGCAGATGGCTTTTAAATAAAACAGCATTTCAAAACATTCTAAAATTCCTAAAATAAAAAAATAAAGTTTACTTTGGGAGATTTATTACCTCACATTACCTCAAATGGAGGATGTATCATATGCAAATAAGTCAGAATTCAAAATTTAAACTTAATTTAAATATAAATTGAGAACTTGTAGGAATAATGTCTCAATTCAACCAGTAAGAGATGTTTCTTCCATTTTTACTCCAACTATAGAAATAGATGTTTAAGATATAACATCTGTAAGAAGTCAAGAACAGTATAGTTCTTTACTGAAAATATTTATAGTGTGTGTTTTTTTTATATTGGGTTATAAGACTTATACATATTCTTCATATTAAATATCAGCACTGTATTTAAGTTTTCTAACTTATGTAAAATCTACAAGGTTTGAGAACTGAGAGGAGCAACTTTATAAAATGCTCAATTATTTAGTTAAGAGTAGAAACATTATAATTCATGGATATGGAGGAGAGAAGGGGAAAAGACACCATTACGTTGGCCACTTTTGAGGAAAAATAATTATTTTTTAAAAATCATATATTTTGTTATAGCATTTCTCTTAGAATATTTCCTAAGTGTTATTTTAGATATTGGAATTCATTCTGGGTAGACAGGAAGTAATGTCTACCACACTTTGTAAACATAATTGGAAATTAGAGAGTCAGAATTAGAAACTACTTTAACTTTTTAATCAGTAGCTGTGAGATTTAATGTTACATAGTTTTCTTAAGCCTCAGTTTCTTAATATCTAAAATTAGTATTAAGATACCTATTCCATCAGTTTTTTTAAATAGTAAAAATGTAATCTATATAATGAACTTAAATTTAATGTCTGGCACATAATAAAAGGCAAAGAATGTAAGATTCATTATGATTAATAGCCTTTCTTCTCTGCTAGACACTCTAAAAAATGACTCTAGCCAACAATGATTGTATGTCAGGATTACTCTCTATTAAAATATCTGCTAATTGTCATCCATTTGTGAACAACTTTGCAATAGCAAAAGACACACTATGTTCTGGGATCTGCTGCTTCTATCTATTGTAATCTAGGATATTTTATTTGTATTTATGTTACTAGTGCCACCTCTGCAGCTCTTACAAGATAGATCTAGATGAATATTATTTGTTATCACAGATGGAGAATGATTCCCTCTTTAAATTGTGTCTGTTTTGGTGAAAGGGCAGGGAATTAATCTGAATATAGCACTGGACATAAGAACCAAGAAGCCTCAGAAAAACAAAATACTTGAAAATTCTTGGAGACTTGGAATAAATGTCTCTTTGTGCAAAAATATTACTAACCACACATAAAAGGAATCATTTTTAAAACACATGATATCACTAAAGATGATATAACAAAGTGATTAGAAAATATATAGTCAACTGAATTAGTCTGTACAACAAACACATTATATTGAGATCCCAAAGTAACTTTTATCTAATTTTGTATTCCAAATAATGTAACCTGTTTGATCATATTAATTCTATATTTTCAATAATTCATTATATTTTTATTGTTAATACATATAGTAACATTTAGCAATTTTAACAAGATGATTTGAAAGAAGGTAATGGTAGAACAACTATGATTTATTCATGTTTTTTCCATAAAGCAATATATATATATTTTTTATTTTTCTTTCTTAATTTGCTTGTTCAAACTTAGTTGATGCCATTTTATGTAGAGAATGACTGTCCCAACCCTAGAGGGGCACAGGAAGCCCCGGAAGTGTCTGATAGATGCCTGTTCTAATATTTCATTAAGCTCTCCTGACACTAAAAGAGATCCAAAGCATTACGCTAAAGAGGGAAAAGGGTCCAAAAGAGTTTGCTACTTGGTCACTCATTGACCCTGCCATTAGCTTCACTCTGGAACTATTCCAATGAGAGAGAAAAAGAGGAGAATATAATACTGTAACACTGTTGCTGCTCTGAAATCTTTTAAAGTTCAGAAAGATGACCTAAAGATTGATGGTATCTTCACTTCTCAGTGGTCAGTTTGGGAAAATAGACCCAAGTTAGCTGCTGTTATTTTCAATATGACATAAACCTTGAATTGTACCCAAAAGGTTTAGGAAGAAATACTAAGTACACATCAATAACATAATTTCTATTATCTGCTTATGGGACACCCAGAGTCTCAGGTGTAAAGCAGTCTTCATATTTCCCATCAAGTACATATGGAAATTATGTTGGATATGCATTATGACTTTCCCCCTCTTTCTTGTCCCTTATACTCTTATATTCTCCAGGAAACTCTCTTTCTTTTGCTACCCTTCTTTCTATTTCTCTTTCCCCCATCAGGGCCTACAACACAACAAAATCGCATCTTTAAGCCTCTATGACATGCTGGATGAAACTTAAGAATTTCAGAATCTTCACAGTAAAACACCTACAAGAAAATATTTGTATTTTCCTAGTTAATATTGATAAATTTTCAGAGCATAATTTTGATTAATTACTTTAATAGAATATGATTTTTACCTGTCTTATGAAAGAGCCTTTCTCTATATGTAGTAAGTGAGCAGAAAAAGAAAAAAAAAATGGATGACAGGAAGAGAAAATCTTGTATTGCCTACATATATATTCTCTTCTCTTTGTGACCCTCAAAGTTAATTATTCCTCTCTAAGTACATTGAAAAATCAATTTATTTGAGAAAACTTCATAAAAGACCTTACAAATGATATATTCTGGTGACTGACTCTAAACTTTCTACCTCTTACTCATAGTCTTGATAATTTTGATGGATAAAGATGTGCTAGATAGAGGTCAAATTTAGGAGACTTCAAGCCTATAGAAAGAAGCCTAATTTCATTTTTGAGTAGACGGAATGGCCTGAGTGGCCATTCATTGCATTTTTATATGAGGCTTGGCAAATCCCCAGCCCTCTGCTGGGTGCTCATGCATAGGCATAGAGTACAAAGGCCCTGTGCAGGTCGAGATGATCTCAGTATTTATGTTTTGACACCAACAATCCATGAAAAATAAATGACTTATCTTAGCAGGTCCTTCATATTTTTAAGAAGTCATTTCACTTTAACTATATTTCAGATTAAGAGCTCCTAAGATCATTAGTACTTTCATTCAAGTTAATTTTACATCATTAATTCACTATGTCTACCTCTTTTGTTTAAATTACTGTATATGTGGATATAGGTATTTATTTCATTAGGAGGTTAAAAACATTTTTCTAGAAAAGATTCTCTGAGTAAGGCCATTTGGTCCTCTTTCTTGATCAGAGTTGGTCACACCTGACAGCTTTTATGAAGATTCTCAAATCTTTCAAAAGTCTGGAGATAACACAACCAAACATATTTGTTCTTACTTTTTTACTTATTTTGTTTTTATGTACTCAAACCCAAATTGTCAATGTGCCTTTCTACATGCCCTGCCTATTTTGATCTACTCAAGTTGTTTTTCTTTTTCTAATACACACAATACTGTGAACTTTTCAAACTAAATTGATTTCATTAGCTTTCATTCTCCACAAACATAAGTTGCTATGTTCTCCCAATCATACAGAGCCTCATAAAACCTACAAATATGAGATAGTCACTTGCCTATTTTGAGACTTCCGTAGCCATTGACACTAATGAAATATCCATTTAACTTGCAAATGATATTTAGTAAAGAACTACTAAAATTAAAATATTTGCTAAGAATTTTAGGGGACAAAGAAGAAAACATACACATACCCATACAAATATGAATGGCCATTTCATTCTTTCAAGAAGCTTGCAATAAAGTAGGATGGATGAAATATAGATAGAAGGTATAGTGAATGATGTGGGTTTTTATTTTTTAAGGGATAACAGAAAGTCTACTAGGACCCTGCTACTTAGTGTTGCTTCAGATCAACTGTGTTGGCATACTATAGTAGCTTGTTAGAAATGAAGAATCTCATGGACCAAACCAAACCTAGTTAATCAAAATTGGCATTTTAACAATATCCATAGTTAAATCCTATGCATATTAAAATTTGAGACTGTCTGTGCTAGAGCTATCAGGTTCTAAGAGGAGATAAAAAGCTTATGTGTGAAAATGAAAATATTAGAGCTGGATCTTAAATATAGAAATAAAGAGGACAGGAGCATATCAAAGTTATGTCAATTCTACAGACAAAGGCACTATTTTATGCATAGCTTGATCTATTTGGATGGGTTACAATTAGGCAATGTGGTAGAATGAAACCAGAATGATAAGTTTGTCCTTAATATTTGATGGAGTCAGAAAATGATATATATGACTGCAGAAATCTGTAGGTAGGTACTATTATTTTTTTTTCAGGAAGTTGGAAACCTGAGAAGTTGTGATGTTATACCTAAATTTAATAATGAGGTAAAAACTTAATAATCAATAAATTTAAAGGTTTATAATCACAGAAACTTAGCCCATTCAGGCTCCTATCACAAAATACCTAACATAGGGTAACTTATAAACGACAGAAGTGTATTTATTTCTCACAGTTCTGGAGGCTGGGAAGTCTAAGATTAAGGCACTGGGATGGTCACATTCTGGTGAAAGCCAGTGCCTCCAACATGTCAGGAGGAAAAGGAATCTCTGTAGGGTCACTTTTTTAAGAATACTGATTCTATTCATGAGGGCTCCACCCTCATGACCCAAGCACCTTCCAAAGGCCACACCTACCAATATCATTATCTTAAGGGGGTAGGATTTCAATGAATCAATTTTGTGGGGACACAAATATTCAGACTGTAGCCGATACATTCAGAAATAAATTCATATCTATTCTTCACTTACAGTCCTTTTAGTTTTATCAGACTGGTGGTACTCAATGGATTTTATATTAGAGAAATGATAGTCACAGAATTTCTCTTTATCTGCCAGTATCGAGCTAAGAATTTTATTCTTACTCTTCATCTATATAAATCTGGATTTCTGTTAGAAGCTTTCTTTTTGGCTATTGTACCAGAGAAAATTGAGTGCTGTGAAAAATAAAATCTTCAATTTAAAAAAGGACATGTTAGCTGCTCATACTGTGTGAGTTGATGGTGAGAACTATGAGAATCTGTTTATATCATACTTGTATATATAAAATTGAGTTTCTAATAAGGAACACTTACATTATATTTTCCAAACTCATATGCCAGTATAATCCATTATATATAGTTTAAACAATAAAGAGAAGATGAACTTTTAAACTGAAAAGGTTTTGTTTTTAAAGTTAAAAAAATTTTACATACATTTTTAACAAATAAGGTTGTGTCATTGATGTAGTCATAAAAAGACATGAACATTTATTTTTAAGTCATTATACTAATAATTCAAATAACTAATAATGAGTATGTCACCATGGCTAGCAAGATGTGTCTACTCATCTGTTTTATCTGGATATCGATCTAAATACATGTCTAGAAATGAAGTTAATAATCATATGTCATAGATCTGGAACCTCTCTAGGAAACTATACAAAGAAAGAATGATACTAGAAAATCTGTCATCTCACTCGCTCAATTCTAAATTCAGTCCAATGCATAGCTAAGCACATAAATGATCCAAATATTGGATAAGTAATTAAGGTATCAAAATTAATACCATGACTCTATCCTTGAGAAACTATTAAAGGAAATAAGTATATTCAAATAATTGTTATATAAATAAGAATACTGCAAATACTTTGTTTGAGGTAGATGCTATTAATTTAGTGTGTCTTGAAGGTTTGGAAGGATATCAAAATTCAGCAAGGAGAAGGAAAGAGTTTTCAATTCTATTCATTAACCTGACTATAATCCAAGAGCTATGAGCAATCATTGCAGATGTAGGAAATGGTAAAATTCACATGTCAGTGAGAATGGTGTGTTAAGAGGAGTGATGAGGTGTGGAAACAGGAGAAGAAACTGCTGAAAATGGGTGAATAAATTTAAGGTGTGTGATATTATAACATAATAAGAAATATATATTTGGATTTGTTTTTTGTCCCTGTACTTGGCACATACTTCCTAAAAACCTTAGAATTTCTTAAGTGATAAGAGAAATAAAGGTGAAAGGATAGCTTTTTTGTTACTCATAACTCTCCTTTCAACCACACCTGAGTTTATGTTAAGAAAATGACTTTTGGAAAGCCTCGGAGGTGCTCACTTTGGCTGCAAATACTAAAATTGGAAAGCCCAGGAATGGGGGCTTATTGCCTAGGGAAATAATTATGTGATTAGAAGGTTGGAACTTGCAGCCCTATTCTTTAACTCCTGAGAGGGGAAAGGGTCTAGATGTCAGATAATGATCAATGACAATCAATCATGCCTATGTAGGAACCTCCAGAAAAAGCCCTAACTGAAGGGGTTCAGAGAACTTCTGGGTTCCTGAAGAAATTAAAGTGCTAGGAGATTAGCACACGTGGAAAGGCTGGGAAGTGCTGTACCCTTTATACATACCTTGCCCTGTACATATGTCAATATAAGGATATTAACATAAGAATGTTTAAACCCACAGAAAAATTTTATAAGAGCCAAAATGATGACAATGCAGGGAAGCAAGATCACAAATGTTCCAGACAATGACAGTTTTGCAGTTTCTTTTATATATGTTTGGAACTAAGGAGGGAAGTAAGGTGATTACATGAAGGTGGAAGAAAACAAGGTGAGAAAATCTCTATGATTGGATTTCAAGATAGTTAACAAGATTATATGCTCCCTAAAGGGTGGTTATAGGTCAGAGGGATTTGTAAAAGGATTACTCTGGTATTTCAAAAGTGTATTAATCTAGGTGCACAAAAACAATGGACAGGGCTTGCTTAAACTGAAGATAAACCTTTTACTAAAGAAGTCATAGGCCTGAGATATGACTACCTACTGTGACCTGCCCAGTTAGGAATTTATCATCAGATCACCTTGTGAGGTTACTTTTGGTTACTGATTTATTACAGAGCCCCTTTTCATTCACAGGTATCTTCCATCTGGTTGTTCCTGAGTTATAACTTTTTATAATAAACTTCTAGTCTAGTAAGTAAACTGTTGTTCTGAGTTATGTAAACTATCCTAGGAAATTATTTAATCTGATGAGGGGGTTATAAAAACTTTGATTTATAGCCAGTTAGAAGCACAAGTGACAATCTGGATTTGTGGATAGTCGATGAGGAAATTTGGGATTTCATTAAAAACTAATCAGCTTTCTGCTTCTGTAAATATATTTGCTTTCTGAAAATGTTTTCTGTATACAAGAGATCATGCAAGAGCTCCCTTGTACTTTGCTCGACTTGTAAGTGTAACCGATTGTACTCCAGCAGCACCCGCTCCCTGTTACAATGTGTGTTTACTGGTTACACATAGCAACTCCCACCCTTCTCTATGTTACTACTTGAAATGTACATAGCAAATCTTGCTGTATGTAATGGTTTGTATTTACACTGACAAATCAGATTATGTAAAATTTCTCTATAAAGGGGATGTTTCCAACTGAGCACATTGTCCAGATCTTCAGAGCATTAGCTCATCTGGAATCGTGAGTAATAAATTTTGAATTCTCCTTCTCTCTGGGTTACTACTTGGTTTTTCGTTGGCCTGGGTTTTGGAGCTTTTGGGATATTTTCCCACAACATAGTGTTTAAAGTGGGGAGCAGTCTTAATCTGTGGGGTGTGCTCTAATTCCAGCAGTTAGTGTCTGAATTGAGTTAAATTGTAGGACACCCAGTTGATTTCCACTGAAAATTGGAGATATGTGGGGAAAACGCCACGTCTGATGTCAGAAGTGAAGCGTCAGAAGTATTGGATGTGGTAGTAATAGAAAGTAGAGTAAGAGACAGTTTCTCCTTTCAGAGAGAAAAGTCCTACACATAAGCAACTCTGTCAAATGCTATTTTGATAGTTGAGGCAAACTATCATATTTAAAGGAGGTTCAATAGAAAATAGAGGAGAGAAATTTGGTACAGGGAGTATAAGCATTTTTTTTTTTTCCCGAGGAGTATAGCTATAAAGGGAAAGAGAGAAACAGAGTGATAGATGGAGGATAAAATAGGTTTAAAATAGCTGAACATGGTCTGGTTGTTGTGTGGGGGTTTGGATTGATGTGTCTCCTAGATGTGTCTCAATGGTATGAGGATTATTTTAAACTAAAGGCAACTGAGAGCTTATGTACCCAAGAGAAATTTCTGTCCCCTCCCGCCTCAACTATCTAGAGGATTTTGAATTAGGAGCCTTGCCCATAATAAGAGAGTATCAGAGGTAACCATTTTTGACTTATCTACAATGTCAGGGAAAACTACAAATGACTGAACATGTGCTTTCCCTGCAATGACTTTCTGAAGCTCCAATGTGCTAAAGAATTCCTAGCTCAGAATATCATGTATAATACATTATTCCTTTTCATCTTTGAACCGCTCATGTATACAGGATCTACAATTGTCTCGTTTGTAGGGTTACCATATGTGTAAAATTCAATTTGATTTTTTTTATTATTATGGTTACACTGGTTAATAAAATCCAGTAGGTTTCAGGCATACAATTCAACAATAAGGCATATACATACATTGCATTATGTATTCACCACCCATAGTTAGATTTCTTTCTGTCACCACATATTTGACCCCTTTTACCCCATCTACCTCTCCTCTCCCCCCATTTCTTCCCCTCTAGTAATTGCTAGTCTATTGTCCATGTCCATGAGTCTCTATTTGTTTGTCCTGTCCATTTATTGCTTTTAGGTTCATATCCCACATATAAGTGATATGTGGTTTTCAACTTTTTCTGTCTGGCTTACTTTACTTAGTATGGTTATTTCAAGGTCCATCCACATTGTCATAAATATTTCATCTCTTGTATGGCTGAGTAATATTCCATTATATATATGCACCACAGCTTCTTTATCCATTCATCTATTGTAGGACATTTCAGTTGCTTCCATGTCCTGGCCAATGTGAATAATGCTGTTATGAACATTGGTGTAAAAATATCTTTACGGATATGAGTTTTCAAGTCTTTGGGGTAAATATCCAGTAGAGGGATTGCTAGTTCATATCTTAGATAAATTCTTAGTTTTCTGAGGAACCTCCATACTGTTTTCCATAATGGCTGAACCAATTTGCATTCCCACCAGCAGTGTATGAGGGTTCCTTTTTCCCTGCATTCTTTCCTACATTTGTTATTACTTGTCCTGTTGATTATGGCTATTCTAACAGGTGTGAGATTGTATCTCATTGTGGTTTTGATTTGCATTTCCCTAATAGCTAGCGATGTTAAGCATCTTTTCATATATTTGTTGGCCATTTGTAAGTCTTCTTGGAAAAAGTGTCTGTATAGATCCTCCGCCCGGTTTTTAATTGGATCGTTTGTTTTTTTGTTGTTATTGAGTCATATGAGTTATTTGTATATTTTGGATATTAGACCCTTATCAGAGGCATTGCTTAAAAATATCTTTTCCAATTCAGATGGTTGTCTCTTTACCTTGTTGACAGTTTATTTTGCTGTGCAGAAGCTTTTTAGTTTGATGTAGTCCCATCCATTTATTTTTGCTTTTACTTCCCTTGCTTTTGGGGTCAAATTTATAAAATCCTCTTTAAGTCTAAGGTCCTTAAATTTAGTTCCTATGTTTTCTTCTATGTAATTTATTGTTTTAGGTCTTATATTTAGGTCCTTAATCTATTTTGAGTTAATTTTCGTGTGTGGTGATAGACAACAGTCTAATTTCATTCTTTTGCTGGTGGCTTTCCAATTTTCCCAGCACCATTTATTGAAGAGGTTTTTCTTTCTCCACTGTATGTTTTTGGCTTTTTTTTTGTCGAAAATTATTTGTCCATATAAACATGTGTTTACTTCTGGACTCTCGATTCTGTTCCACTGGTCTGTGTGTCTGTTTTGCTGCCAATACCATGCTGTTCTGATTACTGTAACTTTGTAGTATAATTTGAAGTCAGGCTGAGTGATATTTACAGCCTCATTCTTTTTTCTCAGGATGGCTTTGGCAATTCGAGATATTTTGTGCTTCCATAGGAATCTGATGATTTTTTTGTTCTATTTCTTTTAAAAATGCCGATGGAATTTTAATGGGGACTGCATTACATTTGTATGACGCTTTAGGTAATAAGGTCATTTTAACTATGTTGATTCTTCTGATCCAAGAACACAGAATATCTTTCCATTTCTTTGGATCTTATAGTTTTATAGTCTTATAGTTTCCATTTTATAGGTCCTTCACTTGTTTTGTTAAATTTATTCCTAGGTATAATATTCTTTTTGTTGCATTGCAAAAGAAATTATTTTTTTCCACTTCTTTTTCTGACACTTCATTGTTAGAGTATAAAACACTATGAATTTTTGAACACTGATTTTGTATCCAAAAACTTTATTGTATTTACTGTATTGTTTCTAGTAGTGTTCTTGTGGAGTCTTTAGAGTTTTTTATAGAGAGAATCATGTCATCTGCAAATAGTGACAGTTTGACTTCTTTATTTCCTATTTGGATGCCTTTTATATCTTTCTCTTGTTAGACTGCACTTGCTAGGACCTTCAATGTTATATTGAATAATACTGGTGATAGTGGACAGCGTTTCATTGTTCCTAATTTTAGAGGGAAGGTTGTTAGTTTTTCACCATTAAGTATAATGTTGGCTGAGGGTCTGTCATAGATGGCCTTTATTATGTTAAGTTACTTTCCTTCTATACCAATTTTGTAAAGTGTTTTGATCTTAAATTGCTGCTGTATCTTATCAAAGGCTTTTTCTGTATCTATTGATATGATCATATGATTCTTATTTTTTAGTTTATTTATGTGGTGTATCACATTAATTGATTCACTTATGTGGAACCATCCCTGTGCCTCTGGGATGAAGCCCACTGATCATGGTTTATAATCTTTTATAATATGTTGCTGCATTCGGTTCACTAGTATCTTATTTAGGATTTTTGCATCTGTGTTCATGAGAAATATTGCTCCGTAGTTTTCTTTCTTTGTGTTATCTTTACCAGGTTTTGTTATCAGGATAATATAGGCCTCATAAAATGAGTTGGGAAGTATTGCCTCCTCTTTGATTTTTTGGAAGAGTTTGAGAAGAATAGGAATTAAATCTTTGAACTTTGGTGGAATTTACTGGTAAAGCCATCTGGTCTTGGACATTTACTTTTGGTAGGTTTTTGATGATTGTTTCAATTTCCATACTGCTTATCAGTCTATTTAGATTTTCCAGTTCTTCATTCAGTCTAGGAAGATTAGATTTTTCTAAGTACTGGTCCATTTCTTCTAGGTTATTAAATTTAGTGTTACTTTTTCATAGTATTCTTGTATAATCCTTTGTATTTCTCTGATGTCAGTCATAATTTCCCCTCTTTTATCCCTGATTTTGTTTATTTGTGTCTTTTCTCTTTTTTCTTTTGTGAATCTGACCAAGGGGTTGTCAAGTTTATTAACCTTCTCACAGAACCAACTCTTTGTTGCATTTATTTTTTCTATTTTTTGTTTGTTTGTTTTCAGGTTCATTTATTTCTGCTCTAATTTTGATTATTTCTTTCCTTTCGCTGACTTTAGACTTCATTTGTTCTTCTTTTTCTAGTTTTTTAAGATGAAGCATTAAGTTGTTTATTTGGGCTTATTCTTATTTTTGGGGATAGGCCTGTAATGATATAAACTTTCTTCTTATGGCTGCTTTTGCTGTGTCCCAAAAGTTTTGATATGTTGTACTATCATTATCATTTGTTTCTATGTATCTCTTGATCTCTCTTTTTATTTCTTCTCTGACCCAGTTATTCTTCAGTAGCATGTTGTTTAATCTCCATGTATCTGTAGTTTTTTCACACTTTTCTGTAGTTGATCTCTAGTTTCAAAGACTTATGAGTAGAGAATATGGTTGGTATGATTTCAAACCTCTTATATTTGTTGAGGCCATCTCTATGTCCCAGTATGTGGTCGATTCTTAAGAATGTTCCATGTACACTAGAGAAGAATGTATAAGCAGCTGTTTTGGGATGGAAGGCTCTGTAAATGTCAATTTTGCCCAGTTAGTCTAATATGTCATTTAAGGATGTTATTTCCTTATTGATTTTCTGTTTGGATGATCTGTTCATATCCGACAGTAGGGTATTTAGGTCCCCTACTATAATAGTGTTCTGATCTGTTTCTCTCTTTAGTTCTGTGAGTAATTGCTTTACATATTTTGGGGCTTCCTGATTGGGAGCACAGATATTAATAAGTGTTATATCTTCTTGGTACATAATTCCCTTTATCATTAGGAAGTATCTCTCAGTATCTTTCTTTACCTTTTTTATTTTGAAATCTATTTTGTCTGATATTAGTACCACTACTCCCTCTTTTCTCTGAATGCCATTTGCTTGAAATATCATTTTTCACTCTTTCACTTTGAGTCTATATTTGTTTTTGGAACAGAAATATGTCTCCTAGAGGCAGCATATGGTTGGGGTTTATTTTTCAATCCATTCTGCAACTCTGTGCCTTTTTATTGGTGAGTTCAGTCCATTTACATTTAGGGTAATTATTGAAATATGAGGTCTCCTTATACCCATTTTATCTTTTGCTTTCTGGTAGCTCAGTGTTTCCATTGCTTTCTTGTCCTTATGTTTCTGTTTTTTTGTTGTTGTTGTTGTTTTTTGTGGGTTTTGTCTCTGGTTCTTCTTGTTTTATGTCATATACTTCAGTTCTGAATCTTTAGTGTGTGGTTACCATTATGAATATATATATACACACAATGAGAATTACAGGATGCTCATGGCAGCATTGCTTATGATAGCAAAGATTCTTGGAATCTCTTCCAAATTAGTTTATCTCCATAAGGCCCTTGAATAGCACTGATACAAAATCTTTAAAAAAAAATGATTTACTCATTTCTTTTGGTATAAAAAAGAAAAACAGTTTTCTCAATCTTATATTGATGAGGCCATCCAACAATTTCAGTCTACTTTACTTAAAGCTATTGAGTGTATAAACATCTACCTGTCTTGTCTTCTTTAACTGTTTATTCCCACGTCTTTCCAACCTCAAAGAGAATTCTAATTTTCTGTGTTCCCTCTCCCTATCAGTCTGCTCCTCCAAGCAAGTTCCTGTCTTTATCACCATGTTCTGACCTTCCATGTATGGATATATATATATATATAATCTCCCTCCAGAAACCTGTTTCTATTTTTTTTACTCCACAGTTTCCTAAAGTTACTCAGGACCTTTGGCTTGAACCTTAACATTCAGATCTAGGAGAAAGGAAGTTGCCTTCTTCTCAAATAGTTACTTTTAATTTTTGATCTGTATCTGACTTATCTGCAATAATAAAGACTCTCTTAACCCACAAAATAATAGAAGGGAACAATTTTCTACGTAAAATTCTATAAAAATGAGAGATCAGGTCACATCTCCATCAAAGGGCTCATATAAATTCTAAACTAAAAATCCATAGGACAATTATTTCTATGAACCTTGGGTATCCTCAGGTGAGACATTGTTTGTTTATTGTAATTGTGACTATTGGTATTCACCTGCTAATTGGACTAGATCTCGTTATCTACTCAATCTTACTAGCTCTTATCAAATCTTTAACTATTTTCTTTTTCACATTAACTACTCTATGACCTCTGATATAAGCTTTCCAGGCACTAAGTGACCTAAAAGATCTATAAAAAAAATGTTACATAGTATAAGCACAGGTGTAAAACTCCAGCACTAAAAGAAGTCTATGACCTTTCTTTTTTTTCTTTTTTTCTCATAGTCTCCCAGAAAGGCTCAGAACAAAAGGCTAAGAAATTTGAAGTAAACCTAAAAAACTTGACTTGCCATAGAAAATCATTTATGGGCAACCTTTTTGCCTGTAGCTGCTGTTAAGTGAGCCACTCAGGAAGTTTACTGGAATGCCTGCAATTTATATACTCTGCTCTGGGAAATAATCGGGATTCTGGACAATCTTACTAAACAATCAACATTATCACCAGTACACAAATATGTGGAGATTAAAGAGCATGCTACTGAGCAAACCAGTATATCAAAGAAGAAACCAAAGGAAAATTTTTAAATGCGTATCTTGAGACAAATTAAAATGGAAATACATATACCAAAATTTATGGGATGCAACAAAAGTAGTTCTAACATAGACATTTATATTGATAAATACCTACATTAAGAAACAAGAAAGCTCTCAAATAAACAACTTTATTCCTCAAGGCACTAGCAAAAGAAGAGCTAATTAAGCATGGAGTTAGCAAAGGGAAACAAGAAAGATTAAAGCAGAAATAAATAAAATAGAGACAAAAAATAGAAAAGATTAATAAAACTAAGAGCTGTGTTTTTAAAAAGACTAAAATGGCAAAATCGTTAGCTACGATTCAAATAAAATTATAAATAAAACATGAGCTATTCCAACTTATATCACAGAAATATAAAGGATCATAGGAGACTACAATGAGTAATTAATTATATGTAACAAAGTGGACAACCAAGAAGAAATGGATAAATTCCTAAAAATGTGCAACTAACCAAGACTGAATCATGAAGAAATAGAAAATCTGAAAAGAACAATTACTAGCAAGGAGATTGAATCAGTAAAATCAAAAACCTCCCAACAAAAGTCCATGACAATGACTTAACTGGTATATTCGTATATTTGTGAATTTTTTAGTTTTCTTCTTGTGATTGATTTATAGTTTCATACCCGTAGGGTTGGGAAAAAAAATACTTGATATGATTTTAATCTTCTTAAATTTGTAAAGACTTCAAGGAAAGACTGGGCAATGTATGATTTTGGCTGTTCCTTCTGAGCTGAGCTCTAGTGCAATAGCTAGTTAAGAATTTTGTTTGCCGCAGTCCTGTGGGACTCATGAGTGGAGTCCTTTGGCTATCACAGTCACACATTTGGGGACCTGTTCCCTGGCAGCAGCTGTTAGAAGCTGGAGTGAACATACTAAGGGTGGAAAATTTTCAAGTAAGCCAACTAGCTAAGTCAGCTACAGGGAAGAAATATCTTTTAGATACCAGAATTTGTCCTACATGCTTAAGTGTGGTTTAGGAGGTGTATAAGATATGAAGATGTCCAACTTCTGCTTCTGTAATCCACTTACTTGTTAACTAGGGTGTGGTACT
This sequence comes from Macroglossus sobrinus, assembly GCA_004027375.1. Taxonomy (NCBI): domain Eukaryota; kingdom Metazoa; phylum Chordata; class Mammalia; order Chiroptera; family Pteropodidae; genus Macroglossus; species Macroglossus sobrinus. The sequence continues at coordinate 143,914 of PVKZ01002857.1, read as the reverse complement.
AGGCATGTATTGTGCTAATGGCCAACTTCTGATTCTGTGATCTGCTTGCTTATTCTAAGCTCTATAACTGCCTCACTTTAAAACCCTGGAGTTGATCTCCTCTAACCCTGCATGGTAGGGAGTCAGTCGCCGGCAGCTAATAAAGGCTCATAATTCTCTCTGATCTGGCTTTGTGAGTCCTTGTTCTCACCTATGCCATAACAAACATATATGTATAAAATCTTTCCAAGGATTTTCTGGTGACTTGGGACAGGCTGGAGGAAGACGACAGAAGTAATGTCAGCTTCCCTTGACTTTGGTACTTTCTCATTTGTCTGATGTGTAGGGGTTGCTCAGTTATTTTCTGGATCTCTAAAATCCTTCTATAGCTGTACATTTGGTGTGTCCTTTGGAAAAAAAGGATCTCAGAAGCCTCCTATATTGCCATCTTAGGTGACTCCTAGAAACTACAAATCTGAATTTCACAGTGACTCTTATTTTGTTTCTAATTATATTTACAGACCGATTTTATCTACTTAAACAATAGAATTGCTGACCATGTGTATTCAGTTGCCTATTACTTACTTATTGATGTGACTTAGCCAGAATTTAGTCAGGCTTCTCTCTTTCCCAAAGCCTGATGAACTTTACCTTACTCCCAGTTTTAAGGAACTGTTAAGGAGTAGAGCACCTTCCCCCTTAAAAGTTCATTCTAATAATCAGCTAACCACAGTAAGAAGCATTTCCTGTTAATTCACTGCAATCATGAGGTCTCATTTTCAACCACTTGAGTGATTTATCCTCAAAGTTCTTGATAACCCTGCTTATTACTTCCTATAAAATAAAAGCCTTTATCTGTTTGATTTTGAGATACTTGCATATTTCAAGGTCTGAGTGTTCTCCCTATTTCAATAGTGTTTTCAAATCATCTTTTCTTACCTGAGTTCACAATGTTTTTATTTAACAGTGTATTTAGAATCTTATGCAAAAATATATTATGAGTGTAGTCTGTTTCATACCAACTGATTATAAGTCTTTCATATATACATTTTTATTTCTTGTAGAATTCTGTGGGAATACTAACCACTTTATTAAGAATGGTGGCTACATTGTGAAAAAAGAGGTAGGTAGTGGATTTTTTTTCATAGGAACTATGTAGGAGCCTTGACAATTTGGTAACTTCAGTTCTTAAAGTAAATTTTGAGGGTGCATAAGCATTAATTTACTATCCCTTCTATCATATTGTGTCTCTAATATCCTTTAAATTCTTGTTAAGTCACAGAAAATAAATAAAGGAACAAATTAACAATAATAGAAGTGACAACAGGATAAAAAGCAGGCTTGTTTTGGTATTTAATGCTTTTATAAAAAAGGTGTTTTACATGTTTGTTTCATTAGCAAGAGTTAAAAATAAAATGAAAACAGAGTGGTATTTAAACTATATTCAATCAAGAGCTTGGGTACACTATCTCTTAGCATAGTGTTTGTACGTGCAGGTTTGCTGTCAAAAAGTCTTAGAATTAAATTTGCTTTTGATACCTTCTGTTTCTGTCACCTTGAGAAACTGACACAAACTTTTGAGCTTCTGATCTCTCATCTATGAGATATAGTATAAATGTTACCACTTTGGGCTATTATGAGGTCAGATAGAGATACTGAGGTATTTAAAATGTTAAATTTTATTATTTAAATAAAAAATTAGGACAAAAATATATAGTAATATGTCTTCTGCATCATTTCTACAGCTGGACTCAGGATCACAATGGAGCCTGAGGTTTCATATTTGAAGTAATTCAGTCTGCCAAATTCGAAAAAAAAATTATTTGACACTCTTGTTGAAGTTAGGAGACTTGCATTACAGTTTTAGCCCTGACACTAATCAGATATGTTATCTTGGCTTCTGTGAAATATAGTCCATTAGCACATATTAGTAATATGCTTCAGCAAAGTGATAAATGCTGAGGATAGGCTGTTTAACATGACAAATTCATTCTCTTTGTGAAACTGTTATTTCCTCTTCTTCAAAATGAGTGGCTCAAGTTAAATGTTATCTTTGTTTTTTATTCAAGCTCCTATAATTCTTAACAATTGCTTTACCAGAGCTGATCTTGACTTTTCCACCAACACTGATCTACCTACCATAAAAAAGTGTCATTTATATGCACCTAACACATAAGCTTGTACCTGGTAAGAATCCATGATAATGTATGTTGATTATGTAAAAGGAGGGAAATAGACAACTGGGACAAAGGTAGGGTTGGAATGTGGAGAAGGCTGAAGAAATTAGTAAACATTAACATTTCAATACTGTCCAAGCTAACCATAAAACATATTCCAAATGGGTCCAACTTGTTACTATTTTGGGAGGACGGTTTTTGCTTATTTGTTTGTTTTTATTTTTGGCTTCTACATCTTTGTCCTCCAATCTCTGCCTTCTTTTGCCTGAATTACTATGAAGATGTTGAGGAAGAAATTTTTCCTCTACTTCTTAATATTCTTCTGATTGGTCCAATCAAATTGACATGAGACAGATTAGCAGGAAAAAAATTAAAGTTGAATTATATACCTTCTGTATACATGGGAGAGACCTAGGAAAACTGAGGAATTTGTCAAAGTGACAGAAGCTATCACCTTAAATACCACCTTTAGCTCAGACAAAGAAAGTCTGTTATGGGTTATTATCAGGAAAAGCACAGCAAGTAAAAGTAAGATTGCTATGCAGACTTAGACTCAGGTCTTATTCCTTGATTCCTTGATAATGAAGGCCTGGTACAGTGAGAGAAACACTCTTACAAATGGAGGTTTCCCTTCAAATTATAGATGTCCATTTACGAAGGGAGATTTCTTGTTTTTTAGAGCCTCACTCATGTTTTCTGATTTTAAAAATTAACTAGCCTAAAATAATCAATATTTCTGAAGAGGCATACTTTGGGGTGGCAAACTGCTCTCATTTAAAGGCTTATCGTTTTTATTGGTTAGTCTCTATGCTGTCATTTTGCCCTAACCGCCTACAATACATTATAAACAAAGACAGCCAAACTAATATTTTTAAGATAATTATTGTTGTGGCGCAATCAATTCTAAAACCCACAGATCCAATCCAGATGAATTGTGAGGCTTTATTAGCTGGCAGGCGGCTGACTCTCTACCACACAGGGTCAGAGGAGATCAGCCGCAAGCTTCCAGAGGAGGCAGTTTATAAAACTTAAGACCATATCCTGGTGGTCTTCTGAACAAGCAAGCAAGCAGATTACAGAAAGCAGCAAATTACAGAAGCAGATGTTGGCTATAAACGTCTTACACAAAGATAATTGTCCTATACAAAGGTAAATGTCCTATACAAAGGTAAATGTCCAGTACAAAGGTAAATGTCCCCAGGGAACTCTTAGATCAAACAGGCCCAGCAGGCAGTTTTCTTATCTGCACCTGGTGGTGGTCAGTGCTTTCCTGGGGACTGGCACCTGGAGATATCACTTCTCTGTGACTGATTTACTGGAAAGTTTTTTTACTCCTACAATTATATCATGTGATTCCCCACTTATAATCTTGGTGTGGCTTCCCAATGCAATTATAATAAGACTATGTTAAAAAATTTTTCAACCAAGTAAGTTTGAAAATCTAATTGGCTTTATTAAATGATTAATGATTTGGGTAGCATTCCATCTAACAACTAGAAGAGGGCTCCAAGGAGTAGTACAAAAATAGAAGGTTTTTATAGGAAGAAAGGTGAGGCAAGGGAATTATTTACAAAAGTAAAGATTATTTTGAGGCTGGGACATCTTTTCCTTGAGGGAAGAGAAGAGGAAGGGATTTTATTATGCAGAGAGGGTCATGTGACAGATTATGTTACTGGGGCTTGCCCAGGAAATTCCAGACTAGATGATTAAGATTACGTTTCTTAGAGGGACTAACTGAAATTAAATCAGGTATTAAATCTAGGTTTGATATCATGGGCTTTTAGCAAGAGCGACACTGTTTTGGATCTACGATTTTCTTTTAACAAAACAAACCCTCATTCTGGCTTACTCAGCTCTTACATGATGTGACCTTTATCTATGCATCTCACTTCTGGCTTCTGTCTCTCTCTTCACACTTCACAGATACCATGCCAGTAAAAAACTGTGTCTAGTTCTATTCCTTTACCCTACTGATTTTGCCTTTGGTTCTAGAAACATGTTCTTTCTCTTCTTTATTATAAACATTTTTTTTTTTTTTAGCAGATCTTTAGTTGGTTGTCTCCTTTCAGTGGCTTCAGTTCCAACTTAAATTTTGCCTTCTTTATGCCCCAATGTAAAGTAGCTTCTTGGTCACAAATTCAGTCCTATTTATAGTACGATTTAGGCAGGTGTCTTTGCCAGGGTTCTCCAGAGAAATAGAAACTGTTTACATAAGAAATATCTAAACCTGCAGAGAATTTTTATAAGTATTTATCTGAGCCAAGCTGACAATGCTGGGAAGCAAGATCTCAAATGCTTTAGGGAATGACATTTTCAAAGTTTCTTTTATACATTTGGAATTAAGAAGGGAATATAAGGAATATTACAAGAAGATGGGAGAAAGCAAAGTGGAGATTAGATTACAGGATAATTAACTAGATCATGTACTTTTCTGAGGACATTACTGCTTCCCAGGGGCTTGAAAAAGGGGCATGTCAAAGGTGTGTTAATCTAGATGTACAGAAACAATGGACAGGGCTTGTTTTAGGCAAAGATAAACTTTTACTAAAGAAGTTATATGCCTGGAGCTTGACTGTCCAGTTAGGAATTTATGATCAAATCACCCTGTGAGTTTACTTTGGTCACTGGACTTGTCGGATTTGTTACAAAAACCCCTTTCTATCCACAAACTAATAGAATATATAGAGTTAGAGCTAGAGTTAAGAGATATATAGAGAGATTTATTGTAGAAATTGGCTCATACAGTTATGGAGGCCAAGTCCCATCATCTGCCACCTGCAAGCTAGAAAATCAGGAAAGCCAGTGGTTAATTCAGTCTGAGTCCAAAGGCCTAAGAACCAGGGGAGCTGCCCACACTGGTGATAGTATATCTTCTTTACTAACTCTACTAATGTAAATACTAAGCTCTTCTGAAAACACCAGCTATCTGGGCATTCCTTAGCCTAGTTAAATTGACACATAAAATTAACCTTTACAGTAGTGGGTGAAGTTTTTTTGTTATTTATTTTGTTTATTTGTTTATTGTTTATTTTTCTCTACATACACATACTATAAATGTAAATTCTATGACAGCAGGGTCCAATTAGATATATTTACTGCTGTATCCTAAATGTCTAGTATCACCTCTCATAAAGAGCAAGTCCTCAATAAATATTTACAGATTATATATATAAGAAAGTAAGTGAAGATATTGAAGGCTACATCTGCATATTTATTATATCTATATCCATATTAAATATATATTCTTACATTTTTATGTTTTCAGGAGAGTGGAATATATATATATATATATATATATATATATATATATATATATATATTGTTTAACCCAGGATCACTGAAAATATTATACATTTTTTAAAACTTGTAATATGCTTTTTAATATTTATGATCAAAAATGAAAATTAGTTAATGCTTGAGTACAGATTAAAAATGCTTTAATTTGTAATTTTAATATATGAGCTCAGGTACATATTTAAAAGCACAGATGATATTATCCTTCACCAAATCACAGAGAGATTTTAGAGGTCACTACAGAAAAGTAATTAAGAAAACATTGAATTTGAACTTCTAAAAATTTCAAATAAACTGCTCCAAAAAGAATATAGGAGAAAAACTATTATTTTAAAGTATTTCCTTCATTGTAATTTAATAGTATTAATCATATTTTGAAAATACTTTCTTTCACACACATGGTATCTTTGAATATTTTTCCAATGTATTCAAATTTCTTTAATTTAATTTCGTTAATTCAGGATCATAGGCATAACAAATAATTTTTGACAAAATAACAATAAAAAAGATAAGAACTTCAATAATGAACTATGCAACTAAATTTTTACTATATGGAAATTCCTCCTCAACATACATACATACAGATACACATACACACAAAGTAAAATTGTAAAAAAAAATTTATAATAAGTATAAAATTTAATGCATCCTCATATATGAAAATATTTTCTGGATTTTTAAAGACATTTGAGAAAATTAGTAAATAAAGATTGTTTCTTTATGAATAACTATTAGAAAAGTAAAGAAACAAATAGTAATGTCATAAACCTTAATTATAAATATTTAACTATGTTTCATAATATTTGAGGGGGAAATGAACTATAAAACTGAAAATCAAATTACAGTATAAATTAAAAAATTGTTATAAAATAAAGTTACATTTATAAATAAATAAATAAAGCTATGATTGAAAAGTTTGTGCTCTTTCCAACCCAAAGCAAACTGAATTAAATTTAGCAGTAAAAGGATATTGTTTTTAGTAAGCATTTTCAATAAACGATATGGTTATGCAATATTTGTTTTTTAGGCAGTATCTATTATGTAAAACTGGTTTATCATTTTAATTGACATTATTTATCATTCTAGTCAAATAGTGTGTCAATTCAATAAACAGATAAATCATTTTAAGACTGATTTAAAGAAGTATTAGAAAGGAACTGAAAATCACTATGTAGTTCTTTAAGAGGAGAGTATGTTCAAATACTTGTAGACATGTGAAATTTAGGTATTTGACAAAGTTAAATGATGAATTCAGTAAAATTTTTGAACTACATGTTTATCAAAACTTTGTGTTGAACTTTTGTTTAGAATGACCAAGTGGAAAATTTTAATTTAACTTTATCAAAGGATTTTTATCCAATGAAATATATTTATTGGGTATATAACGTCTGGCTCTTTTTATTCTAGGAGTTCTAATAAAGAAATATGCATCTTTTATAACTTAGAGTATATAATTATAGGGGGAAAAATAAAATATAACTATTCTAATGACTAGATTTTATTTAAAACAATATATGTAAATATCTATTATAAAATTAATTTCTTTGCAATAATAATCTGTTCTCTGATATTTGGAAGATTAAAAATGTAAAACTTTTTTCTTAAGACATAACTCAATTTTATTTATATTTCTAGACAAAAAAAATCTCAGAGTTTTTAGTTATTTTATTTAGCTATGTTATTTCCCACATCTCTCCCTTTTTTTTCTGTTTTTTCTTAGAAATGGGCACAACTGAATACAGACTCCAATAGTGTTTTCAGTACAATTAAAATTAGAACTACAATGATTCAAAGATTTTCACAGAATATGACCATAGAAATTTGGGACTTGGCTCATTTCTTCTGTTGACAAACTCCTCAGTACTTTAAATAGACATCCTTAGTGGTTCAGAGCCCAGTACTGTACAACCATAAACACTGAATGACAATCCAACTCGACTTCAGAGTTTGATAGATAAAAAAGGAGGATAACTGAACTATAGCCACAGAGTTTGGTTACTACTTTGCTCAATTGTTTTATTTACCAGAAGGCAATTGTTTTGATGACTAATAATGCAGGTTTTGGGACATAGAAATCATGCACGTCTGCTCACATTAAAGTTCTTTGGTAAATACTAAATAGTCAAAAGAACTATGAATATATGGACTATAAGTTAATAAAGAAAGTCAATTAATAAATGGAATAGGTCAGATGTTAGTAGAATTACTTCAACTCTTTGGAGCCAATTTTATCAATATGCTGTACATTCATGCACTACATGCCCTATTATATGTATGTTAGAAAGAATTTTAACTTTTTCCAAATATATAATATTATAAACACTTAAATTTGGAGATGAAAAATTGAGACAGATGGTCATTCAATCTGTACGCAAAATGAGAACATTTCAATGTAATAAGATGAAGAGTACCTACCAATAACCTATACTCTACCTTTCCCTAAGTGGACTGTATACAAATGTCATATTAGAAGACTCTTTAGGAAAATTATAAGACCACTAAAACAGGACACTAACTGCAATGACACAATTCTAAAACATTAGAGACTTACAACAAAGGTTGCATCTTACTAACACTACATATCCATGATGAATGACTGTGGCTCTTTGCTCAAAATCATCTTGTTTGTTGGAATAGGCTGACTTAGCAGCCTATCAGATTATTTTCAGTGTTTTAGCAGAAATAAAAGGCATCTGGCAAGTCAAGGGTGACACATAAAAGATTTCGTTAAGAAGTAACAGTTCAATTTTGTGTTGGGAGCCATACTTGCTGAATGCCCTGCAGACAGGGTTGTAGTTGCCTGCAAGCTAGAAGTTTGAAGAGCAGGTGGGCTTGTTACTGAAGGAGGAAGTTTGGCTTAATGTAAACAGTTGAATGTTCCTTGCCCCAGGAAATAAGAGATGAAAACAGGAACAAGAATGTTTTGAGAGAATTTATGAAAAGGTCAGCAATCATTTGCATAAGTGTGGGTGTTGCTTCTCGTGCTCTTCCAAGGGTATATATATGCTGTGCTAAATAAACTCAGGGCTCAGTATTCACTGTTCACCTCCCGACTCTATCTTCTGTCTCTCTCTCTTTTTTCTCAATCCTCACTCCCCCTCTCGGGAACTGTTCGATCTTAGCCAACGGGCTCCGGCAATTTTGTCCACATTTTATTTCCCAAAGTTACTCCTGAGTTAAGCAGAACCGGAGAATGAGAACATCAAATCTTCCTGTAAGAAGTAGGGGAGAAGACATAAGTCACATGTCTAAGCCTAAAATCAAAGGATCAGTGATGTATGATTCTCCTATAAGAAGACTTGAATATGTGTAATCAATAACACACCCATCTTGTAATGGGTCATGAGAACTTATGTATTTAAGATGGCGACGTGTAACGGGTCATGAGAACTTATGTATTTAAGACGGCGATGTAAGATCTAAGATGGCGGAATGGAAAATTTTAAATTCCCCCAGCAAGGTAGACTGCAATCCCCTCAGACCAAGGGCCGGAATTCTCCACCCAGACCTATTTGCTTGCTTAAAGGTCAGGCCATAATCAGGCCATATGGTTAGCCAATAAGGAACTGCAACCTGTCCCGCACGCTCCAAGTTAGCCCGCCATAAACCTAATATAAGGAACCTCATGCTAAGGATCTGGGCTCTTGTTCTCGCTGCTGCGTCAGTGGAGGCTTGAGCCCGGATTCGAATTCGTAATAAAATTTTCTTTTTGATTCTAATTCGGCTCTGAGGTCATCTTGTCCGGGTGCGGTCCATAACAATCTCTTTTCTTATTCTGCTTAAAAAGTTTAGCTTCACCTCTATCAGCCTCGGGGATTAGAATTAATCTTATTATGTCCACTGCCTCCATTTGATCCATAAATGAGGCCCAGATACTCTAGATCACCTGCCATCCTGTGTGTTCTGACTTCCACATAGTTCTGTGCATTCTATATGTTGCAATTTTTTCTGACCCAACTCCTGAACTTCTTCCTCTGATACCTTTAGAACTCATGTACTTTCAAAACATATTTCCTTATATCTTCAAACAATTCTCTGTTTCTTTTCTTTCTTGCTCTACTTGGAACCCCACTCACTTTTGAGTGCACTGCTCTCTCCGCCGCCCTTCCTACTAGTTAATATTTCTTCTCCCATATTCATCTTACTGTTGCAGATTTAGATAGAGTACATTTCCTCCTTGTTCTGTATTGTTATATCCAGACCATTTTATCCACTTTTGTGAATACCTTCTTACCCCCAGCTTTGGAGTAAATGCAATCAGCTTCTGTTTCTTTCACTTTTAATTTTCCCCAGGTATGCTACCTCATTGTTTAAAGATTTTAGTTCTTTCTTTACTATCAGTGTCTCCAAAATTACTCCATTTATATTTTATTTTATTTTATTTTATTTATTTTAATTTAATTTTATTTTCAGTCACATGAAATTTCCCATAGTCTGTTTTCTCAGTTTCAATTAAACACTAATCAGCATATTGTGAAGATTTTAAATCAGTTGAAATTAGATAAGGTGCTTATCATATTAAAGTTCTGCCTTAACCTGACTTAAGAAGGTGATCCTTTAAAAGGGTCTGGGCTCTTCCTGGTAAGAGACTTGAAGCATGATAGGGATTTGATGTGAGGAACATTTCCCATTAGTGGCTTGGAACTAAGGAGGCCACATGGTAAGGAATGCAGTAGCCTCTATAGGCAGAAAGCAGCCACCAGAGGACAGTCAAAAAGAATATGGTGACCTCAGTTCTGCAATCATGAGGAACTAAAATTTGCTAACATCCTAAATGAACTCATAAGTAGATTCTTTCCTAGAGCTTGGCCAACACCTTGATATCAGCCCTGGTATACCCCAAGCAAAGAACCTAATCATGCCATGCTTGAAATTTTGTCCTATGGAATTGCAAAATAAACCACCAAGTTTGTGATCATTTGTTTTGTAGCAATAAAATACTAAGATATTAGCAATTCTGTATCTTCTCATATAACTCAGAGTCAAACCCAGTTTTCCTAAGAGTCTACAAGCTTCTTTAAGACCTGCCCCCTTATTCCTAAAGCTCTCAATCATCATCACCTTTCAGCTTTCTTCCTTCCCCGAATGTTCTCCTAGCCTACGTGAAATTCTTGCCATTCTTTGAAGTTCTAAGAACATGCAAGCATGTTCTGAACTCAGAACTTTTTATTCTTCTTACTTTCTGAATGTTCTTTCTGAAGTATCTGCATAGCTTATTCCTACACCAATAGCAGATCTTTCTTCAAATGTAACTTCTTAATGAAACTTTCAGTAGCATTTTATGTGAAATCATAACTCCTTTTCCACATGCAACATTCTGCACCCCCTTCACTGTTAAATTGTTTAAAAAGTGTTATAAACTAGACTATATTATAGTGATAATTCCTTTACTTAGTTTATCATTTGCCTATAAACACTATAAAATACTTTTTCATCAGTGAAAGCAAATTTTTTTTTGGTTACACATTGTATTTCTAATTCCTAGAAGAGAATTTAGCATATAGAAAGTATTAATTGCATATTTTTATAAAAATGAAAAAAAATCATCTTATTGTATTAGAAATATTATTTATCTTCGGTATTGTAGGAGGCTAAAGAGAGGCTGTAGTAGTCATAACTGGATTGGGGAATTTCAATGACAAATTTCAATTCCATTCTAAGTTTAGGATATTCTATATTTGGGTTATAAAGATTCTTTAGGTAACCTTTAAAAATAAAGCTTATAAACAAAGTATAATAATTATTTCTAACAGTATGATTAAGATATATTAATAAATAGCTTTCAGAATTATATAGAGTTGATTCTATCCATGAATTTTTTCATAGAGTTTTTTCATGTATTTAAAATATTTTACTTCTAATTTACGAGGAATTTAAGTTGAAAAATTTCAAAGCACTAATATTCAAATACAATATGAGACTTGAAATTTATTATAACAAAATTTAATCTGCGGCACACGTTCTAACTCTTTTGTGTGGAACACCTAGCTACCTTTTGATATGTTAAAACATACACACACACACACACACACACACACACACACACACACACACACACGGAACCATTAGATATGTAGAACAGTTATTCGGTTGTTTTCCACTTTGGGAACTTCTTATTAACAGTGATTTCACACACACACACACACACACACACACACACATACACACACACATACACACACATACGTGTTCTCCTTAAAAATAAATTGACTCTTTCTTTTTAAAATAATTGTGAATAAAGCATATTTTCTTCCTACACATAAACTGCCCTCTTCAATATCAGCCTTTCCTGAACATTGCCACTTAAATATAAATGTGTATGTATATATGTATATATAAAATTTAGACATTTAGCAAAAATGTTTAATAACTGCTCCCATGTTTGTCTTATACATAAAACTGGCTAAGTTGGTATATATTGCTCTTTCAACTTGCCCAATCTGACTGATTGATCCTTTACATGTGATTTCACTTTTCATTCTCTATCTCAAAAGTGTTTTCCTGTAACTTGTAATATGTGCCCAGGGGAAAACATCTATAAATAAAGATATATATTTTTATTGTGTGTGAATCAACCACATTTCTGCTAGTCCCAATAATTTTCAACTTGCTGGTAGAACTGATGCTCATTTTATTATGTCAGAATGTGCTATACAAACCTATCCTGGTTAGCATATTTAGAAGGCATGCTGTGATTTAGTTGGTATAATAGAGAAAAAAAAAAAGAAGGTTCATTCACATCTAAAAAAAATAATGAATTGAAAACCAGGACATCTCTGATTCTTTTTCTGGTATTTCCATTAATTTCCTCATTCCCTCTATTAATTCTAAAATGTACTTAATGTCTCAGTGAAATCAGGAGATAGACTGTCAGAGATCTTAAACTGGAAAGCTATACTTTTGTTAAATCTGAAGTTGAGTATTGTTTTTCAAATAGTCTGAATTTCTAGCTTCTTTTGAAAAAAATTATCAGCAGGTGGGGAAAATCTATGATTCTTTTTCTTCCTTGCATGACAACAGTGTTCGTTCTTAAAGGGCTGCCCTCTCGTTATTACAACCCCAATTTTGTGTACTTTAGTGAAGTACATAGAGCCCACTTTACTCACTTTTATTATATACTTGCTTCTGTATGTATTTGTGTTTGCAACACATAGACAAAATTATTTCTTCAGTCTCTTCCTGTTCTAAATAGTTATGATTTTATGATTACTTTTTTTTTTAAATTCTGCAATGACCTCCTACTTTTAGCAAATCACAGCTGGTATAAATCACTCTCCAGGTTGAAACCTTTGTAATTACTGCTAGAAACTTTCTTAAGCAGAGGGAAATATGTTAAGAGGATCCAAATATATTTTATTGAGCTGAGGCAAAAGAATTTGGTTCTAATAATGAATGGGTTCTGACATGAGGTCCTGGATTAAAGAATAAAGGTACCATTGGGACCAGAGGGTGAAGGGGAGCCTGACAGTCAGCCCAAACAATACCTGAATGTAGAAAGCAGGTGATGGGAATCTTCTAGCAGGGGCAGGAGGCAATCTATCGCAATGGAGACTTCAACTCCTCAGCTGTGTGCCTCAAGCCAGCCTGGTATACAGTGGAAATATTAATGAGTCATCAGGTTAAACTGTTATGTGTTGTTTGACTAGAAATTCAGTATTAATGATAGCTTTTAAAATGTTAATAAAAACTGTAATTTAGCCTCTGAGTAATTTATGCAAAATTGCTGGCACTTTTAGTTTACAAAGAGGTAGAGGTTGAGGTTATGTAATTCAATATTTGATCTCTATTTAGGGTTATGTTAACATGGAAATTCCAAAGATGATAAAAATAGGAACTAAAATAGTGCTTCATTATTTAAACATATTCTTTCTCCTTTCAGTTAGTGCAAATATTCAACTTGGGAGACAGAACAAAGTGATAGAAGCATTTCACAGGAAAAAAATGATGGCACGAAGTGTTATTCTGGTTACAAACGTATATCACTTATCTAAATAAATTTTATTCTCAATTCATTTAGAATATAATCTAAAACTCCTTTTATGAATTAGCACTTTGTTGGTATTTTTCAGTGGAGAAAGAGCTGACAGTGATTCTTTTGCCATTTTGAGTAGAACAGTTCTGCATTGTGAGGGACGGTCCCTTGCATTGTAGGGTGGTTAGTATCACCGTTCCCTGGTCATTAAATGTCAGCAGACCTCCACCTCCATACCTTTCCAAATATTCTCACAATAGCATGGTACTTACTGCACATGCCTCCATGTAAACTGCTGTGGAAAGGGGGAAAATTAATTCCTGTCAATATCTCTGATCTTACCTCTGATATTCTTTGCCATGCTTCCTTACTCTAGCTTTTTTTTTTTTTTTTTCCCTCAACCACACCAAAATGTTTCATGGGATGAGAGTTTTACGCTACTTTTTGACATGGCAAGCTCTCTTTAATCCTACGAGGCTAAGCTAAAATTTCATTTCCTCAGAGTAGTCTTCACTGACAATCCTTTGTAAACTTACCCAGTTCATCCTTAGTCATTTCTGTGCCATTACTTATTGGTTTCTTCCACTGCTTTTAACATAATCAAAAACACCCATTTCTTTATTTGTTTACATGCTCTCTGCATTAGGATGAAAGCTGAATGTGAGCAAGAACCTTTTTATTTCTATAATGTGTCTCCTGGAAAACAGTAAGATCTCTTTCTCTCTTCTTCTCTTTTCTCTTCCTCTCCTCCAGCAGCCTCCTCCACTCCCTCCCCTCTCCACCACTCCCCTCTCCTCCCCTCCTCTTCTCTTCTCTTCTTTCCACTCTCTCTCTCTCCCCCGCCCCAAACACACCTCTTTATTTTTAATTTTTTAAGTTATATTTTAAATAAACACTAGTGTTATCAGTGCTGAAAAATTTCCTGAAAACCCTAACCCTATAGAAAGAGATGTTGTACATTTATAGTTTATTTTATAAAGAAATTGATGCTTAAAACTAAACTGCAGGTGAAACTTATAACATCATACTATGCTAGAGCAGTGACATTTTGATATTTGCTGTTAAGATACCCGGCTCTCTTTTGTGTAAACGAGGTTTGTTCAAGTCTGTTAAGACTTATGAGGGCATATTAATATACTTTATTCACAAAACATGATGTTCATATGACTTCTTAGCTTAATAGTGATTACAAATACAGAGCCAGAGTCCAGTATAGTTATTTCACTTGTAGGCCTCAATGGGACAGAAATATAAATTAAACTCTTCTTTACTAAAATGTCCAATCCATTACACTGTGGTGACGCTTTCCTCTCCTATGGGATTTTAGATATTTTAATAACTTCTCAGCCATGTAAATTTTATATATTAAGGATGAGCTATATATTGGTACTTTAAAACTACGTAGTTAAATGGATAATTGGAGGTTATTTCCTGGGGAATATTTTGAAGGTATATAAATGAGCTTAAATAATTCAGTATTTTTCTAGTGCGGCAATTTATTTCCCACCTTCTTGATATCCTTTGGGGTAGGTTGAAAATCTTTAAGATCTTTAAGCGCTTAAAGATCCTTAAGATCAATAAGTTATTTCTACTTTTTAAATATAGAGCCTAGAGAATAAGCACAGAATAATTTCCCCAAAATCTTATTATCAAAAGATGAATTTGAAATCTTTAATAGAAAAATGTATCTCTATTATTAAGAACTGTATTTTTTAAATGGTTGTATTTTCAGATAGTCACCCACCCATGATTCTCTTTTTTTAATATACTTTGTTCTTAGATAATATTAAATTATTGACAGAACCGAGCAGTTTATAAAGCATTTTCAATAGTTGTCTCATTTAATTCTCACAACTCTAAGTGGAGGTGTTATTAAATGTACTTCCTCATAATTATTGTTAGGGCAGTGTCAGAATCAGACTAGAAGCCATTTACTTCTTTGACCTCAAAGTTCTTGCTCCAGTTCACCATGACAGATGATCCTTTAAATAAAATTGTATGTAAATGTTTAATTCAAGCCTAATAGTGCCCATGTCCTTAAATTTTCGTAACAGGAGAAATAAAAATAAGTAATAAGTCAGGGTGACAATTTGTCACAGTTTGCCTAAGATATCCCAGTTTATTGCCTATTCATCCTACTGTCCCAGAGTTCTGAATGAGATACTATCTGTTCCACCCTTTTCTCTTTCAAGTGTATTCTTGCTTGGACTATAAACTGCATGGCACCTAATACACAGTGGAACATTTGCTGAGAAAAATGGAAAAAAAGGGTATTAATATAAAGCGAATGATCTAAAGTGGAGTACAAGTAAGCTGTAGAAGAAATGGAGACTGTTTATAGCTTCTTTCTAGGAAAGTTCAAGCTAGATCATACTTGAAAAGCCCTAGTTTACATAACCAATGTACCTCTGGCAGATAATCCATTCAGGTAGTGATCTGAGCAGCACTGTAGGTCAATGTTTACTTAAGTCTGCATTGCTCTCAATCAATGCATTAGAAAGCCCTCTTCCCTTCAACTCCAATGCTCTTCTCTCAGACCTTTGTTCAAAAGAAACTTGATTGTCAGAAGACTGAAGTCAAAACCATCAGGGTCAGGCAAAGAGGATTTTACTACTGCTCAGAACTTCAGTTCAAATTCCAAAGACTGGGCTGGACTCCAGAAATCTGTTGCGGGTTTATCACAGAATGGGCTGTCAGATCCTCTTTGTTCTCTGCTCCTAAACCAGAACTGATGGCAATGCTGTGCAGTTGCTTTCCAAGGATAAAAAGAAGATATGGGATAGGAAAAGAGGTAGAAACTATATGGAGGTTTTCTCCCATTGTAAAAGGAACCTGGGGTGGCGGGGGGGGGGGAGCCCATTCTTTATTCAGAGCATTCACACAGCTGCTAAGAATGAAGTGACAGTTTCCAGCCATCATACCCGACCCCTACCTAGATTCACTGAAGTGAACCAAAGGGGGCATATTCCACACTGGCATATTGTTCTTTGCCAGAACATGTAAATGAGCAAATTAAAATGGAAAACTTTCAATAACTTCAGAAGCAAAGGAGATGCTATTAAATAGTCCATTGATAGTGAAGACCTGAGGATGGCAAGAGCCACATTGTACTTGAAAGAAATGCTTATAAACCAATGTCACAACAGCTTGAGACTTTACAGCTTCTGTCAAATATTCTGTGCATATAAAAGCAAAGCTCAGAATAAGTCCTTGATAAAAATAGAATGCAGGTTTTACCATGTTTTTTCCCCTGTATTTACTATTCTTCTTTCTGTCTTTCCTTCATATAGTTCTTACCATTTTACTGGGATGAGTTTAGAGCCCTTGACCCATACCTTCCACCATTTACACTACATCTAATATCCCTTTTCCAATTTCATTACCTTCCGAATAAAATAAATTCATAAACAATGAGATGAAACAATCAAGATAATGCACTGCCTTACTTCCTAGTGCATACTGCATTTCTGGTTGGATTATTTGTGTTTCTTGTCAGGTATATTATTTGATCTCAGAACAACCCTGTGTTTAAGTATCGTTATTTCCAATTTACAGATGAACTAACTTTTCTCAGGGAGGTTTAGTAACTTACAAAGGTCGTGGGATTATTGACTTGGCACTGTCATTTATATTTTTACTCCCTTAATCAAAAAAGTGATATAATACCTCTTATTTTTAAATTTAAATTGCTGGTAAAAAACAAATGTAAAATTGTAATTTGTTTTATCAGGAGTATACATTCAACTTAGTTTGCTCTCTATATTGTAATGGTTAACTCTTGAAGAAAAAAAATGCACTCAAGGAAAATAAAATACAATAGAGTTTACCCATATCAAAATAATTAGAGACATTTTTGAAAAAAAGATGAGCTTTCTAAAAAAATTTCTTGATTTTTTTTTTAGTTTTTTTCTTCTATCTAAATACATTATGTGTGTAGTTTTTAAAAGATGTTGATGCATGATGAAATTTATTTTCAAAAACATTAAAAAGAGGAACATTCAGCCTGATCTTAAACCATTTTAAACATTGAAAATGTTCAAATTAAATTCATGATTCTGAAGTAATGAACTCTCTGAAATGAATAAAAACTATTAATTTTTTTGTATGAGATGTGAACAAGTATAGCACATAATAATTTTATTTTGCCTTTATTATTTTAAATTTTAAAACTTCAAAGAGACTTTACCATGAATCACTTCATACCTTGTCTCAGTTCCTGAACTCCAAGAAAAGACTACTCCCATTGGAGAAGACATTTCTGCTGCATTTCTTTCTTTAATGCCATCATGGATGATAAGCAATAATAAAAAAGTATTTACCACATTATATGCTCTTAACTATAATAGAACTTTTTTATTTGAAAAGTATTGAGCATGTGTGAGTTTAACAACATTCCAGAAACTGAACTTTTCAAAACCATCTTTGTTACCCGATTGGAAAGGGCATATACCTTGTCTGCTTTTTATATAACGCACACAGTCTTTGAATTTTATACTGAGAATTGATTTTTTTATACCAAACCATTTCTCTCTCTCTCTCTCTCTCTCTCTCTCTCTATATATATATATATATATATATATATATATATATATATATATATATTTTTTTTTTTTACCAAAGCAAAGCTAATAAATGTGAAATCCTCTCTCCACACTCAAGATATCAAGGCAAGGAGGATACATTTGAAAAATTGCTCTAATACATCAGAAAATATAAAAATCAATAAGCTATAAAAGCTAAAAAGCTTTTTCAATTTTGTCCCCTTATTGCTCAGTGTAGGTGGCCAGGGCCTGGAGAACAATCCAAGATTGCAAAAAAGCCATTGTATATCTAGTTGTGTATTGCAGACAATATGTGCAGCTCTGCCAGGAAGAAACAAGTGTGCATCTGCCAAAGAATAAGGAGCTCTGAATGGCCTCTAAGTTCCTGTTTGTTTGATTGAGTGCTAGAAAGCATGCCTGAGAAATCAGGCAGGGAAAACTATGGGGTTTTTTAAGGTTATTTATTTATTTATTTATTTATTTATTTATTTATTTATTGCCACTTTTGTGTGAAAATAAAAAAAGTTTCGAAGAGCATTTCTCTCTTCCTTTTTTCAGTCTGTTATTTTTCAGGTATATAGTATGTGTGGGGTGCTTTATATCAATGGACATTATCGTCAGACTCTGGGAAAGCCATAAAATGCAGCACTCCATGCTAAATAAAACCTATGTTTCAATCACACGAGGCAAAAATAATCTTTTTGCCTGAAAACTTTTAAATTGTTTTTTTTTTCTAGACCATGCATAGGGCATGCAAATATTATCAGAATCAGTCAATGACAGATGCTACTAAATAAAATTGTTTTACATTAGTGGTTTCCAAATATTTTCAATATGCTTTACTACTACTACTACTACTACTACTACTACTACTACTAAGTTATGTATGGTGTACACAATATTTAGCAAATGTAAATGTAAAAAATTAGCCAAAACATGAATATACACAAAGTTCTTCCATAACCTCAAATCATCTTAAATACTCTTTGGAATGTTAACTTTAGAGATCTCTGTTCTTCAATGGTCTCATTTGTTTTAAGGCTGCAGCTTTTGTACCCTAAAGCATTAAAGAAAGGAAGAATTCAACTACTTCCTATTTTCCCTTTTTCCTTAAATGGTATTTAAGTATAGTATATAACTAAGTATAAGATCTTTGACATTAAAGAGGAATCATACCAATATCTTTATAAAATCTTAAAATTCCAAATATAATTTCAGCATGTTGGTAGAATATGTTCAATTAACTTTCAGTATCTATTCCCATGTTTTCCTGTACTGCAGAAGTTGGAAATTTGTATTTCCCAAATTCCCTTTTAGCTAGGTTTCTGAATAGAAATTAGTTTTTAGCAATTAGATGTACTCTACAAGAATCAAAACAAAATGATAAGGCAGATGTTATCTCACTAATGATTTAGGTTATCTCCTAGCAAGTGTGATTGTAAACATATGAAAGTTTTTCTGTAACTGACTTCCATTGTCCAGTCAGGAGCTTCATGGGTGTTGAAAGACAGTGCTATGGATATAGGGATGGCTTCTGGGAAAGTAGCTGTAGTGATATTTTCTTAAGCTAAATTGCTCTAGTGGTGGTTTGTTGCTTTCCTGCCTTTCTGACAGTGACAGAATTAGTAGCTCCTTCGATAGCCTCTGGATGTCTCTCTTGGAGTCTAACATAAAGTTCAATTTTTTGTTCTTCTAATACATCTATATACTCTTAATTAATTCTATTAAGTCACCTTTTGCTTAAAATGTTTACTGTAATTTCTATTTCTTGAACTCAAGCCTGACAAAATTAAGCATAAAATATTCACATAACAAGTGAAGAACCACAAACCAGCCCTGAGCTGAGTTTTTCAGCTAGATGATCAACTTCTCTGTCAACAAAAGCCTCAATTCGAGAGTGATTTAAATTAGTACTTTAGTAATTATTAAATTGCTAATAAGTGTTACTATTTGTCATACAACTTTAAGGTTGATTATGAATATTTGAAATTTCATGCTAAGTGCCTGAATTCTAAGAGACTACTAGTTTAGATTTCAGTTTGAAAACCATCACAATCTCAATAAAGGAAAAATGATGTAAACATTTAAACAGTGAGATAAACATGCTCATATTAAACTTATAGTTGTAGACTATTATATCCTTTTAAATTATATGCCAAAATATAATAATTGTTAATAGTAGAAAAGTCACTTAACCTAAAAATACATGAATATGCCAGGTAAGGAAATCATGTGCTAAGCTGACCTATAACCAAGGCTTTCTGATTTCTACTCATTTTCAATTTCAACCAGACACTCTAATCTTCACTGTGATAAATAGTCATGTATATCTTTGTAGACAAGTTTCTCAAATATAGATTTCAGAATCACATACAATTAAATGTTGAGTACTTCTATAACTTTGCATAACTCAGAGTCTTTAAGAAATTTATCAATGTAAAATCTCTGATTTTAAAACAAATGTAGATCCTTCGAATGGTAGAAGTTTCATAATTAAATTTATCTAATTAAATAACTGAGAAGCCACATATATATTTTTTGTTTAATATTAAAATAACACATTTTCATTGTTATTAAATTTAAATGTGTTTATATCCAAGTTGAAGAAAGATATTTAGTTAGATACTTAAATAAGCAATAACTCTACAGATATTTTATGTAACATACATAGTAAATAATATTAGGAAAACCATCTGAGAGTTTATAAAATCTTTTTCACAGCAATGAGAGAATCAAGTTTTTTTTTGAAGTTATGTATGATATCTCTGCTACCTCTAATAACTAGAAAGATAGAAAGAAAAAAATATAAACCTGAAGGAAAATAAATGTACAATAATCTCTCATGGTTAAAAATCTAATGAGATGAACTTACCATTGCCTAATTAACAATACTAACTTTGTTCAATGAGCCTAAAGGGTTAAAAGAATGAGTGTAAATGTTTATTTCAAAAAAAAATTAAGATTGAGAAGTATACTCATCTTAGAATCGAATATATTTATAAATGTATGCATAATCATAAACACAAATACATGTAGTGATTTTTGTTAGTTTTTCTATCTACTAAAGTGTCTTCTTAGGTTGTCACTGTCCTTATAATTCAAATAATATTTATTATATAGGACTTGCCTAGCCATCTTTCTGCATTACTCTTTAGAGGCTAATTTTAATAGAATTGTAAAGATACAAGCCACACACTTGTAGGTATACCTACTGATACACAAAGCCCTACTGTTAAAATACTTGAAGGTAGGGCTAAACTTTACTAATTCTATCAGGCTAGTGACTATATCACAATAATCACAATAAGAGCATAAAAATATCCTCTTTCAATATTTCACTCTTTTTAAAAAATGTTCTACTGTTGTCAAAATTTCCTACATCTGTTTTTTCCCAATACCTCTTTCCAACTCCTGATTCACTGCTCTTCTTGCTCATGTTACTTCACCTACTTTAGGGCTTGTTGTAATCTATCCCCATTTGTCAAAATTTAGCCTCTTCCTGACTTCTCCAGTTCCCCATTAAACCCACTACTTCTCTCAGCACAGCCTTAGCTACCAAAGCCCTCTCAGTTTTCAGAATGTAGATCAGAGAGGTGATTGCAAATATTTTTTTTCTGTCACACATAGTAGCTGCTCAATAATTTGACAATTTACATAGTGTAAATGTTATTTAATTTATTGGCGAGCAGACAAAATGAATGATTAAGGTTAGTATGTAATGTTTATAGTTATTTGATAGTTTTACTTTTGAAATAGCTATTTCCAACTCGGCATAAATTAGCATTACGTATTGTCACTGTGCATATCTGCTAATAGTGGGTCTAAGTAGGAAATTAGACTAAGGTGATCATGTCTTCTTGAAGAAAATTGTAGAGAAAAGTACAGCATATCTTGATAAATTTTAAACTAGATAAAAGAGTGATATTTATTAACATTGAAGATGTTGATCAGAAAGTGTGATACTAAAGCTTTAAGTATTAAAAATGAAGTATAACTAGGTGGTAATAAAGTCTAGAAGGTGTTGTGTGTTGGGTTGATGATGTGTGATGAACCTGTCTAATCTCTGATAACTGTATTGTAGTTGATTAGATCTCTGCTCATCTTTTACATGAACATTCCATTCCCTAACTTTAAAATCTTGTCCATGTAAGTATGATGCTATTTTACATGATGTTGTCTCTTTCCAGGTTAGTGTAATTGTCTGTCCTCCTCCTCATGATGTATTTAATCCTCCAATAGTGGATATATTTCTTTTGCAATAGTCACTGGCAGAAGAAAGATGAATACATAGAATCAACCCTCAATGAGTTCATGATGTAGTGTGGGATGGAATTAGTTACCTATCTCTTTGGGTCTCAGTTACCTCATTTGTAAAATCAGTATTATAGGATCATTGTAAGGGTTAAATCAACTGATTAATAAGAAGCACTTGTCATCGTGCGTGGCACATTTTAAGCATGCAATAGTAGTTAAAGTTAACAGTCCTGGCCTGAGACTGACAGGGGCCAATATGAAGAAGCGGCTGAATAGATAGGGTGTTGAGGAAATGGCAACAAGCCTAACTACAACATAAGACAAACCTATTATATAAATTCATTTAAATATCAGTGCAGCAAAGGTAATTGATAAGGAAAATATGACTTGATAAATTTATTAAGCATTCCAAAGCCAAAATAAGCTTATATTTTGACTTTAATTTCATTAGTCATGGCCTCTTTTCAATAATTTAGGTAAATAAGAACTGGTTATATGTGTATATGTTTGTATCTGTGTGTGTGTGTGTGTGTGTAAAAGAGATAAATAAAAAAATAGAGAACACATTTTAGAAAAGAAAAAATAGCCCCTTTAAGAGAACCCCTTTTCCTTTCTTGGTATATTAGTCAACCTGTTTTGAAAAGTCTGTCCACTTTCTGATCTAGAAGTCAATTTTCCCAAACAAAGCCCCAAAGACAGCTCATCACTGTCATCTATCTGATAAGAATGATTAAGAATCTTTACTCTTAAGAGAAAAAGATCCATCTTTTGAAATTGACTTTCAAACTCTTCTTAGTCTGGATGCTATTTACCTAACACCATTCCCCAACAAGACACTTCTTTCTGGTGAGACCCACAAGACTTGTTAAATCCTGATTTACTTCAGAGCTGCACTTTCTGAAATGCTTGCCACTATTTTCTTTCATCCTTTAAGCATTTATTCTTCCTTAAAAAGTAACTTAACTCTCAAATTTTACATAAGTTCTTTCTTGAAGCCTCAAGACCACTCTAATCTCATTGTTAATGTTAATGTTATATCCATCCTTCTAGTGATTATACTGTCCACAACTTTCTAACATTTAATATTTTTGTGAATATCTCCAAAATATATCTCCAACCAGTACCATAAATTCCTCCAAGTCAAGTTCCATTTTATACTACTTACACTTTCAACTTTGCTGGTATCTGCTAGATACTCAGTAAGTATTTAGTAAATTTAAAAGTCATTTAGGCAAAACTGTTGTGAGCACAAGTATATAATTTAGTTTAATCTGTAAGGAATAAATAACTGAGAAACACAGTCTTGGCTCTGTTCTTTCTGTAAATCTTCGTACAGTTTATAGAGGCTGTGGGAACACATTATGGCACAATTTATAAAGACAGATTACAATTTACAGCTATTGTAGGGCCTCAATCCTGTAAATGGATTTACGAGAATAAGAACACTGCTAGTAAATGGCTAAGAAAACTAGATTAAGAGAGTTATATAATTTAAATGACTGTACTACATCCTGGCAATTATTTCTGAAAGGACTAGGACTTTCACTGAGTATCAGCATTGAACTTTGTATTGATTTTATTTGTGAAAATAAGGTAAATATAAAAGATATATATATATAAGTGTATATATATATATGTATATATATATATATATATATATATATATATATATATATATATATACTCTAAAATAGCTTCTTGATATAAGAACTAAATACTTCATGGTAATTCAAGTTATTAGTTAAATAGTTCACCAGTACTAAAAGCCAAATTTCTCCCATTAATGTATATAACAGATACATTAAAGTAATTTATTTGTTATAAAGCTGAAGCATATTTTATGCTTTCCTATTGGTATATTGCAAATACTACAAGCATAAAATATTTTGTCTCACCTCAGATATTTGTCATCATGTATCTAGAAATGCAATTTTTTTAAAAAACTTGATATTGTATTATTTGTTGTTACCTTTTACTTCTATTTAAAAGGAATAATAAAAGTGATGATTAAGTATAATTTATTTATAATGAATTCTACACAAATGACCATACACACACACACACACACACACACACACACACACACACACACACACACACGCATTCACAGAGTTAATTGGGAATTATCTTCATTAATGGAAGGAAGACATGTCTGAATATCTAAAAATAATTTCTTTTGGCTTTTGGAATATGCTCTAAGTTTAACAGAGATTTCATTTACTAATTATGATCTATTGATACTAATATTAAAGTGAGTTTATAATTCCTAGAGAGACACCCACAGAACATATTATATGTTGGAAAAAATAATTCACATTATGAAAGCAAAAAATATAAGTCATTTGAGTGGCAATGTAGATTTTTCCTCACATTTAGATATTCATGCCCATAAAAATTAATGCACAAAACTTGATTTCATGTCTAATTAAATAATAATGATAAAGTTAATGGTTTTTTTTGTTTGTTTTTAGAATGAACTATATGTAAGTAACTTAAGCTTTTGGTGATAGCTTGGCTAAAATAGCAAAATCAGCAAATTAATAAGAATAATGTAAGTGGCTAATTAATACTTGGTAAGATATTTTGAGATTCTGAAGAAAACAATGAATGTATAATAATGTTATGTATTTCATATTTTTTTTTAGAGAGCTTCAGATTTTTTTTTATTCTTATTCTAAAGAAAGAGTAAACTTTTTTCTATCACTATTGATAGCAAACATTTTGGTATGATTTGCTTCAGGTAAAGTTAGAAATTTTGCAAGATAGATTATTCTCTTAAAAATATACATTTCTTTCCCAGTATATGTAGCTGACAGATATATCCTAGTAGTGATCCTGGCAAAAGTACCTAATAATATTGATAATTATTTAATGAGTTTGGAAAGAATACCTGGGTTTGCTATAGTAATCCTTTTCCTTCTCACGTTGTTTGAAACAGCAAAGATTTTTCTTAGTTGAGCAAAGTCTGTACATATAATATTAATAGGATTGGCATTTTCTCAATGAGCAATTGTTTTTCAAGGTTATCACATTTACTGCTTCTCCAATATCAAGTATTACATTCATATAGTATTTCACATATTTCTTTGAGGCCATGTGGGGGTTACTAATATTCAAAGCAAACCACCACCATTTAAAAGTGATTACAGAATTAATTTAGAAAAGCATTAATGGAATTTAATTTTGAGAGATCATGCCTACCTACAATTAAATTTATGTTTAGTCAAATATTTAATTACTTTTAAAAATAATGTTGCTAAATTAAGTAGTTTAGTTGGATTTTTTACTTTTGAAATGGTTATGTCTTCTTAAACAGTTATGTTTACATTATGTAGATCTATCTCTGAGTTCTTGCCCATAATAATGGGCAATGAGCCAGATCTGAGTTGAATCATTTTTATGTAAATGATGCTCAGGGTGACCTAAATGTACACTATAGAGCTGAGCAGCCAAATGCCTACTTATAGCCAAAATTTTATGTACCTGATTGAAATTTTAAATTCTCAATAATGTATTTAAAATAGAAATTCCGAACTGAAGTGCCTTTCCTAACAAAGACAACTTGTGGTTGTAAACTTTACAATCTTTCGTTTGTTTCCCATTTACATGTAAAATGTCTCATGAGTAAAACTGAGTAAACAATTTCACTTAAGTCTTTATGAAAAAGAAGTGTAATATTTGATGACAAAGCTCATAGTATTATATTCAACAGCAAAGAAGTTATATTTGATTAGAAAAGTTAATTATATGCATAAAGAGAGCTGAGATTCTAATAGCTAATCACTCATAAAGGAAAATTAAATCTAATTTTCTACCTGACAGTTGTTATCTAGCAATAATTTTCTTAAACAAAACAAATTTCAATTTACTATAGTTGAAACTCCAAAATTGTATGGGGCACAAACCAAAGGTATATAAATTAGGTTCAAAACCAATGAGCACAGATTGTTGCAGCAAGTCAGCACATTTTTTTCAATGATTTTTGTTTTGTTTTGTTTTTGTTGTCACTGTTAAATATTAGCAGCGAAACTAAATCATAATGATGCATTGCAGAAATCCTTGAGATCTAATTTCTTTGCTATTTTTCCATTGCTGCCTAGATTATTACATGGGACTAAAGTGAGAAACTTGCCTAGGAGATTGAAACCTCATATACAGTTAAAGCTACTTCATATTGATGATCTTATCTGTCTGGTATTTGATCTTCACTACTGACCCAGAGCTTACTTATTCATCTCATAATGAAATAAGGCCTTAAAAACATCCTGAAAAATATTTTTCTGCTTATGAAAACATTACTGTAATTCTGAGCAAGGATAAAACAAAGAGAGCTAACAATAAGAACAAAAACATGAAGAAAAACTATTGTGAGGAGTCCTCAATATTCTGGCTTTGCAATATGTAGAAACAGTATTCTTGATCTAATTATTCTCTTTTAACATCAATACTATAATAGAATATAAAACAATGCATATAATTGGTAGAGATAAATATCATAAAAGTCAAAGATTTAAAAACAACTTTCAGCTGGCTTGTCACATTTCCTTCATCCACCCATTGATTATTATATATATTATTCTTTCCTATGCAAAGACAAGTTTAAAATAATAATTGGACCTCTAATACTTTCTTCAAAAGATTATCTATCAAAGCATTCACTTCAAAGCAGTGTTGTGAAATATTCAAAATATATTACCTTACATATAACTCATCAGTAATATTTTTGATAAGTTAAAATTAACATTGGGTGTTTTTTGTTACTAGAAATATTATAGTTTTCCAATTATTATTTATGTTGATAATTTATACAGGTAAATGTTTCTCTCACTATTAAATAAATAAATCCCATCTTTCTCAAAATTTCACTTTTCTGACTCTCCTGAACTTTAAATAAATTATATTTAAAAGGTAATAAATTACTTTTTCAAAAAAGACCAAGCTTCTAGAACTATAGAAATCTATGGGACTCAAATTACTAAACATAACCCCAGATAAAATTCCAAGATTTTTTTTTACTATATATTACTAGGTGATAGGCAAATAGAAATGTCACAAAAATCCAAACATTTCAAGGTGCTTCTAGGAATATGTCCTTGGTTTATACTCAATTCCAAGCCCAGCTCATACATCTAGTAAATATAAATGCTTTTCAGTACTGTCATCATGAGTTCAAGAAAGCATTGCTTCAATGTTGCTAATCTATAATCTGAACTCTTCAAGTTCACTCTCACCCTTAATTCTCTAAAAACAGAAGTCTTCATGATCCACTACTTTTCTTCTTTACTAAACACATCTTTGAGAAGGCAAAATCTATTTTTACATTTTTAGAACACAGTCGTTTTAGGGTGGAAGTATTTTCAAATAAGTTATGGGTTAAGTATTTCTAAATCAGTTAAAAGAATTAGGACAAAGATATTTGTATTTATATGGTTTTTAGAATTACATACATAATTTATTTTACTGGAGCTCTGTTTTATGGATTTGGTGTCACTTCTTTCACCTTGAATAATTTCCATTTGTATTCTTATAAGGCAGGTCTCCTACCAATGGAAAATCTCAGTTTTGATTATGTAGGAATGTTTAGTTGGCCTTTTTTAAAAAATATAACTTTGATGAATTATTTTAGTTTGTTTAGCACTTAGAATATGTTATTCCATTGTTTTCTAGCTTCTGTTCTGTGAGATGAAAAGTTAGTGGTTAAGTCTTTCAGTGTTCCCACGTGTTGAATCATTTTTTTCTTGCTGCCTTTAAATTTTTCTCTTGTCTTTCTTTGGCTTTCAACATTTCAACTATTATGTATCTGGGTTTTTATTTATCCTTCTTGATCTTTTTGTTTTTATCCTTTTTGAGTTTCACTGAGTTTCTCAAATGTGTAAATTAATGGATTTTTTTATCATGTTTGAGATAATTTCAACCGTAGTTTTTCAAATATCTTTTCCACTCCTTTCTCTCTTCTCCTGTTATTTCTATTACATGCATGTTGATATGCTTACTGGTATCTCACATTTCTCTGAGACGGTCCATTTTTATTTATATCTTTTTCTTGTGTGTGTGTATATATATATATATATATATATATATATATATATATAATATTTATTGATCTACTTTCAAATTAAATATGTTCTGTGTTGGGAGCCATTCTTGCTGAATGCCCTACAGACAGGGTTAAAGTTGCCTGCAAGCTAGAAGTTTGCAGGGCAGGTAAGCTGGTTACTAAAGGAGGAAGATTGGCTTAATGAATAAGCTCATTACTAAAATTGTATATCTGTGGGTGTTGCTTCTCATGCACATCCTAGAGTATAAATATACTGTTTTTAATAAATTCGGGGCGCAGTATTTACTGTTAGCCCTCCCAAATCTATATTTTGTCTGTCTTTGTCTCTCTTTTTTTTCTTTCTTTTCTCAATCCTCACTCCCCCTCTCAGGAACTGTTCGATCTTAGCCGGCAGGCTCCGGCAACTCAAATATGCTCTGAGCACTTTAGTGAACTTTTTAATTTTATTACTACAATTTTCATCTTTAGAATTGCCTTAAAAAATCTATCCTTTTATTTACAGTTCCTAATAATGAGTCATTATTATTATAATACCTTCCTTTAATTTAAAAAAAAGTTTAATTTAGTTCTTGAACATATTTATACTAGATATTTTGAAGTTTTTGTCTGTCAGTTTCATCAGCTGGGCAAAACTAACCTTCAAAGTTAGTTTCTATTGTTTTTTCCCCCTACGCACAGTTTACATTTTCCTATTTCTTTGAATGTCTCACAATTTTTGTTGAAAATTTGGTATTTTAGATTACATATTATAGTATCTCTGGATACTGAACTCTTCCCTTTTGGGGGAGGGAGTCTTGTTTTTATTTTTGTTTATTTGGTTTTTATCTATTTACTGACTTTGTTAGACAAATTCTCTGAAGTCTATTTTCACCACATTGTGCAATCTTTAATGGCTCTGCTCAGAATTTTTGTTTGTTTTTATCCTAGCCTGGCTTCCCAGGATCCAAATAAACCTTACTAATCAAAGGCTGTACTTAAGCCACCTTAGGCAGATATATTTTTCCCTTTACTATTGGATGTATGTGTGGTTTACAGACTATTTTCACAGTTTGTGAAGTTTACATTATTTTTTCTTCATGTTCAGCCAGTTCTAGTAGCTGGCTTCTCCAGTTATTCCTAAGACTATATAGTCTTGGTCATATGAACAACCTTCCAGACCACCAGTAATTAGTTTGATTTTATTTTTAATCCTGGATTCCTAGGATTTGTACTAAGTCAGAGTAACTTACTGTTCAGCTAGTTCTTGGTTAGTGCATAAGTCCTTGAGTCCATTGTGTTTTGCTGTTGGATCTGTGAATAGCTCAGGGAATACTTTCCAGGCTTTCTATTTCTGATTACTCCTGAGTGGGTGCAGGATATCTCACCCTTTCAGACTCCCATGAAACAGTGTGTAACTAGAAAGGATCTTATGGCCTGTCAATTTCCCTGGTTCATTCTAGCTGTTCTGCAATTTCACTTTTTGCTACATTACCAATAACACTACTCTATTATAAAATAAGTCCCTCTTATTTGCTCACTGAGATATCCTTCATTTTTGAAAACACTTTTAAGAAGCATAGGCTTCTTCAAGCTCTATTATAAATAGTCGGTTTTCTCAGACAGAGTTGTAGATCTTTCCATCCATTATAGCCTGTCTTTCCACCTGGCCAAAAATTTTGTTCCCTGCATTGAAACTATTAGCAGGGATGGTGGCGGGGAGTAGCTCATTTTTTTTCTCAAGTGACATCATTGCTCTAAGGATAGGCCCTGAAACTGTGAAGGTGAGGGAGTGGCATAGTCATAGCCTCTGTATTTCTTGGATCCTCCACTCTACCAGAAAGTTGCTTTGGGCATGATTAAGACCCCAGTATTTATTAAGTCTTCATCCTAGGAATGGGAGCTGGATGAGAAAAGAGAGTTCCAGTCTTTTCAGTTGTGCCTGACCATACTAGCTAGCATTTCTACAACACAGAACTGGAGATAACAAAAGAAACTGGATATCTACCCATCCTGGGATACAAATGTAGCACTAGACTGGCAGGAGAGGAATCCTCAATCTTCTACATCTTCCCAGAGTAGAGTATGCAGAATAGAATTTCTGTCATTTAGTTACAAGTTGATGTGGGAGAATGTCATGGCTCTAATGTTGCAGACCCTTGCCATTTTTAATGAAATTTAGCACATTTTCTTGAATAAATGTTCATTTACTATATATCCTTAGAAAAATTTCCAGATATTTTTAAATAAAAAAATTTTTTTCAACAGTTAAATGATTATTTTTTTTTAAGAAAGACATCTATCAATTTCCTCAAGCCACCACTCTAAAATATTTATAATATCTGCTTGAGGCTATACTGTTTTTCCAAATTTCAGGTATAAACCAAGAACCAAGAATGCATAATTTATTATTGAGTTTCCTTGATTAAGTACGATTCTCTGGCCCATAGTATTGAATTCAACACGTATTTAAGAAAAGCATGGATGAATGAAAAAAATGTATATGAACATTTTTCTAAAATTATAGAAGCTGTTAGTTCAGCAATTATAATCTAACATTCTTAAGTGTTTTATAGAAAAATTAGATAAATATCAGGTAGATGTCACTGTCATGAGTTGGGTTGTGTTGCCATAATTATAAGCCAGAGATCAGTGAACAATTAGGGTCTTATTAGTCCTGTCTTTTAGAATAGCATCTTCCACTCAAAAATGCTGAAAGTGAATCCTCAGTGAATTTATTGAAATTATTGCTACAATGTCCTTTTAAGAACCCCTTTGTGTAACAAAACTAGGAGTGACACGTATTGAGAAGTATTAGCATTGACTGTTAAACTCTTATGTGACCCATATCCTTCCTGTGTGAGAATACGGAATGACCTGGGATTTGTGTGGAGCTCAGTTTCTTAAGCAGATTTGCTTCCCAGAGTCAATCACTCCTCTTGACTCTTAACTTTGACACAAGACCGCTGCTTTGGGAATGAGGCTCTGTATGCCAAAAACACTGCTATCGATCAATGAGTGGCTACTCTCTCTAGGATGCATAATTCAGTCATGTTGTTTCTATGGTATCATTCAGGAAGGCATTCATGTGGTGGGGAATATCAAGCTTGTCTTGAAATTCAGTTAGGTTCACTTAAATTATTTTTATTTTTCAGGCCCCATGTATTTAAAATTTAAGAAGAATGACTTTATAATTTACTTTAGGGGAAAATTTCCTAGTGATGAGGAAGTGGATTTTGTTTGGCTTTTCATAATTCAGACCTGCAGACTTTCTGATCAAAATTCACAATATATTTCCTCTCTCTACTTTTCTTATCTAGCTATAGCTGAAATAAATGATTGTAACTTGAAGGACAAAAATAATAAAATTAGAATTATTGAGTTGGTTCATTTGGGCAATCTTAAAACTATTATAGACCAAAGTTCTGTTTTGTTGTGGCTGTGTTTTAAGTGATGCAATAATTTAATCTCTCATAATGGGCTGTGATGGAAATAGGATCAGGCATCTGGGTTTGCTTTCTATGTCTGCCACTTAAAAGATCTCTGACTGAACACCAGCTTTGTCATCTCTGATTACCACGTATTTTTCTTTTAAGTACATGTAATGTCTTCTACACATGATTTTTTAAGTATTTCTAAGATAGCCATGTAAAAACATAACTTCGTTCAAAATAGTGCTAAGTTGGTATAGCATATAAATGCATACACACTGATATTTTCTGTCTCACTTTCATATAGTGGAGCAGAGATTTGATTAAGTGAACATACTAAGTTTGTTGATTCTTTTTTTTTTTTTCTCCTCTTTAATTCCCCACCCGCCACTTCCACCTTCGACCTATGGATGTTGCCATTTCCCTTTAAGAAATGGATCTCTAAAGGTGGAGCATATCCTCCCACATATTCGTGGCATGCACCCATCTGGCACCCCTGGTGCTTGGCATCCTCAATACATTTGGGAGACCTGACGCAATAGGGGCCTGGTGCACCTGGTATATAATCCATGGCTCTATCTGGGGCATGAACTCAGGACCTTCTGTGTGTAAACAGACATGCTAACCACTACACTATGGAGCCACCCCAGTTTGTTGATTCTTAAATAAAATTATATATAACTATAAATGAAACTAGTTATAGATAACACATAATTTATATATATAATTTATCAGTATGATTTATATGTGTACATATGATGCTTTATATACGTGTGTGTTGTATATATGTGTGTCAATTGTGTAAGACATATAATTTGAGAAAAAATTGCTTTGTTGCATAAATGATTCTGAGACCACTGAATATATATATGTATATATATATAAACATATGAATATAGATATATATGGATATATACCTTTGATCTATACTTCTCATCATATACAAAAGTGAATTAAAAGTGCTTTATAATTCTAAAATTAAAGCTTAAATTATTAAACTTCTAGAAAAAATATAGGAAAAAACCTTTGTAATCTAGTCTTAGGCATCAATTTCTTAGATATGACACCAAAGCACAATTCATAAAAAAAAAAGTCGATAAATTGTTTTTAATCAAAATTAAAGTGTGTTATCAAAAAAATAAAAATAGTTAATAAATAAGAGACAAAAGAAGACTGTGAGAAAATATTTGCATATTGTGTGTATAATAAAGAACTTGTATTAAGAGCACATAAATAACTCTCAAAACTCTCAAAATTCTACTGAAAACTTAATAAGAAAAAAATGTAATCTCCATCAAAATCCAATGGCATATTCTAAAGAAATAGGACAAAAATGTCACCAGATTTGTATGAAACCACAAAAGACCCTGAATAGCCAAAGCAATCTTGAGAAAAAAGAACAAAGCTGGAAGTATAATTGACTTTAAATTATACTACAAAGTGATGATAATCAAAATAGCATAATAAATAGACACACAGACCAATGGAACAGAATTAAGTCCAGAAATATACTGATATATATATATATATATATATCAGTATATTTATATATATATATATATATATATATCAGTATATTTATATATATATTTATACAAGTAATATACTGATATATATATATATCAGTATATTACTTGTATATATATATATATATATATATATGTAATTTTTTACAAAGGAACCAACGACATACATGAAGAGAGGAAAGCCTCTTTAATAAATGATGCTGAGAAAATTGGAAAGCCGCATGCCAAAGAACAAAACTAGACTGATTGTTTTCTGTCAACTTATACCAAAATTAACTCAAAATAGATCAAAGATCTAGATATAAGAGCTTAAACAAGAAGCATAGAAGAAAACATAGGTACTAAACTCATAGACCTTAGTCTTAGAAATGATTATATGAATTTGACCTCAAAGGCAAGGGAAGTAAAAGCAAAAATAAATGAATGGGACTATAGTAAACAAAAAAGGTTCTATACAGCAAAATAAATCATCAACCAAACAAAAAGGCAATTAACCAAATGAGAGAAGGTATTTGCAAACAGTACCTCCAATAAGGGGTTAATATTCAAAATATATAAAGAACTCACACAACTCAAAAACCAAAAAAAAAAAAAAAAATCCCATTTAAAAAATGGGAAGAGGACCTGGACACTCTCCCAAGAAGACATACATATGGCCAAGAGATATATGGAAAGATGCTCAACTTCCAGCTATTAGAAAAATACAAATCAAAACTACAATTAGATACCATCTTACACTTGTTAGAATAGCAATTATCAACAGTACAAGTAATAGTAAGTATTGGAAAGGATGTGGAGAAAAAAGAACCCTCACACACTGTTGATGGGATTGCAAACTGGTACAGCTACTAAGCAAAACAGTATTAAAGTTCCTCACAAATCTAAGAATTAATCTACTACATGACTCTGAAGCCCCTCTCCTGCATATCTAACTGAAAAACTTGAAAATGTTTATCCTCAAAGACATATGCATCCCGGTGTTCATTGTGGCATTATTCATAGTGGCCAAGACATGAAAAAGAACCAAAGCTCCCTTCAAAAGGTGATTTGATAAAGAAGATGTGGTGCATATATACAGTGGAATACTACTCAGCCACAGAAAAGACGAAATCATGCCATTTTTGATAACATGGATGGATCTTGAGAATATTATGAAGTGAAACAAATCAGATGAAAAAAGTCAAGAACCATATGATTTCATTCACATGTGGGATATAAAACTGAAAGCAGCAAATGAACAAACAAGACAAACAAAAACTCATAGACAGACAATAGTATGGTAGTTACCAGAGGGAAAAGGTGATAGGGGGAGGTAGACAAGGGTAAAGGAGGTCAAATATATGGTGGTGGAATGAGATTTGACTGAGTGTTGAATGCAATATACAGCTGATGAATTATAGAACTGTGCACTTGAAACCTATAGAATTTTATTAACCATTGTCACCCCAATAAAGTTAATCAAATTAAAAAGTTAAAATTGGCAAAATAATTTAACATCTTATCAAAGAATATGTATGGGTGGAAAATAAGGACATGAAAAGGTACTACACACCCTTAGTCATTTGGCAAGTACAAATTAAAGCTACAATGAGAGAATATTATACACATAGAAGGATGGATAAATTTTAAACAATATCAAATGTTGGAAAGCATGTTAAGATAGTCTTTTAAAAAAAAATTTCTGGGCCCAATACAGTATTAAACCACTTTGAAAAATTTCTTTTTAAAATGTCAATTTATTTTAAAAAATGAAATGTATACCTACCAGGAGATCCAGTCACTCTTATCCTAGCTATTTACCCAAAAGAAATGAAATCCCATAGAAATATTTACATAAATACTTCTATGTAAGTATTCATAAAAGTTTTATTTGTTATAGCCATAACTATAAAGAAACTAAATGTTTATCTACACATGAATAGGTAAATTATAGCAGATTCATACAATGTAGTAATGCTTACAAGAAAAAAAAACAACTAACGAATCATCTATACTTGTTATAACATGGAATTATATTGATGTGATATTGAATAAAAGAAACAAGGCAAAGAGCATACACTGTGTTTTCATTTATGTAGAATTCTAGATCGTATAAACTAATGTATAATGACAGAAAACAAATCAGTGGTTTTCTGAAGAATAGTTTGAGTAGGAAGGAATGATTACAAAGGGGGCACAAGGAAACTAGATATATTCATTATCTTGCTAATGGTTATGGTTTCATGAAGATGTATATATCTATAGATAGATATAGATATAGATAGATATAGATATAGATAGATAAAGATAAATATAGATGATGATATAGATAGAGATATAGATGATATAGATATAGATATAAATAGATATAGATATAGATGATATAGATAGATAGAGATAGAGATATAGAGATAGAGATAGATATAGATAGATATAGATAAATATATATGTACACACACACACATATCAAACTTATCAAACTGTATACTTACAACACTTATAGTTTATGTCAATTAAACTTCAGTACAAATGCTTTTGAAAAATTGAGAAATTTTGAATCTTAAACATGTTTATCTCTGATATATCTCTACAAAATAGTTGAAAATGTACATTACAAATCAGACTTTTGAAAGATGAAAATAATATTAATAGTATCACAAGTTAAATAGAAATCTCTAAAATGAAAGTGAAAATAATTATCATGTAGATATCAGCCATTCAAGAATAAAACCTCAGCATATCCTGTTATTCCTTGATCCCTGGCTACATTGCAATGGACAGTATTTTGGCTTAAATAAATATTGCTTCACTCAGAGGAAATTTCAACTCTACAAGCATTTGAATTATCTTGTTTTTAAAAAGCCTTTAAACCTCTCACAGCACCTCAGCTATGAAGCCTTGTGAGTAATTGTATTTGGACAGCATTTAATTTTTTACATATATTATATTTCGCTACAAAAAGTTCAAATATGGATTTAAATTAAGTTATGAATATTAGTTGGTTACATTTCATTTTTGTGTTAAATCTTTAATTCCTAATATTATATATGTATATTCAAAGGTGACAAAAGTTCAAATATTTTATAATATTATTGCAGATTATAAATTTTCTCCTTATCCAGCAAGATATGTAATGTAACATAATTTATCTTTGAGATAAATATTGCATTTTTAGCCCTACCACAGGAAAATAAATCTGTATGTGGCTTTTATGATTTTTTTCAGAATGTATATAAAATGTATTTTCTTTCCTCTTTTTTAATACATCCTTTATAAAGTGACATAATGACTTAATTTAGAGATTTAAAGTTATCTCCACTATCCCTTCTCCAAGAAAATGAGTGAGTGATAGAATTAGAAACTAATTGGAGAGCTGTGCAGAACTTAGAAACTGTTCTTTGTATTCTTGAGGTCTGGGTTCCATAGAGATAGCTTTATTCTACAACTGAGAAAGTGAATGAGTTCAACCACTGTAGGTCAGAAATTGCAAATTGAAAGAAGTGTATGGAGCTGGATTCATAATATAACACAAATCTGAAACCAATGAGAATGACAGTTGCACATTCTGACAGAGACCCTGGAGGAGGCAAATCCAACAAATTAAAAAAAAAAAAAAAACTTTGAAAAAATTCTTCAAGTGAAGCTTGCCAGAAGAATCTATCTTAGTAGCACATTTGAGGAATGGTCAGCAAGTCAGGTGATTATTAGTGTCCTGAGCTAATCTTCCAGTCAGAGCATGAGATAATTCATTTGCATTTTTTAGACAGTCTTCAATTTCAGTGATGATTCAAAAACAATGCCTTGTACAATCTTAAACCCAAAATACCTACTCTGATTATCTGTCCTGGGCAAAGATTCCTGGATAATGTGTTGTGATTTGTCAACAGTCTCCTTACTAAGCTCATTTCATAAGAGTTCTTAATTTATGACAACCTATTGGTTTTAGAAATAGGCATGAAAATTACAAATTTGGATGGCAATTCATAGTAGAGCTGGACTACTTTTTTGTTTCTTTCAAAAAAGCAACTCACAAATGTTTCTTTGAATATGTTAAGATTACACTGAAGGACTTGAGTGACACTTTTTTTTGGCACTTCTAATGATTTAGTTTTTGCTATTTGTAATAAAATACTTTATTCAATTGAAAATGAAGAAAATACCTTCTAGTTTGATCTATTCCTAGGATTTGCTATGTGAACATTAATAATTCCTTTTATTATTCATGGATTTTCATTTTGCTGTGAAATGATACTCTTTCCTGTGTAAAATCACAGGTAAACATACTTATTCAATAACCACCAGCTAAAGAGTTTATTCATACAATGGAAGATTGGTTCTTATAGTTATTGAAATCTATGCCATTTGCTACTGTCACTTTATATTCAAAATACTTTATCTGAATCAGAACTGTGATTATTGAGGACTATCTCTTACATCCTACTGTCTGTCAGCAGAATTACTTGTTCTGAGTTGAATTTTTAAAATCTATTGACTTTTTTCAAAAAATAAAATGCATAAACCTATCTTCTAAGACAAATTGGTTATTTAGTATACAGTGCATTAAAAAAAAAAGGTTGCTATCTATAATCTTACATCAGTAAAGATGTGTCAGCACTCTATGTTCCAAATCACCCTAAATTAAATTCGCTAACATATTTATTCTTATTTTCACTTTCTCTTTAATAAATGAAACCACAGTTCAGTCCTTTATATACTAAAAATAAGAATACCTTTTGTTAGTTATGTCATCTCCTAATTGAAGATAGAAAAATCCAAGAAAGGAGTGTCTTTTAGGAACACGATAGCTGCAAATTTTCAGCACAGTAATTGCCTAGCATGTGCTAACAAACTCTTCAGTTCATCCAGGCACATGCAGTCAGCAAGTAAGGAAGCAAGAGGAAGAAGATAATCAATAGTAACCATTTCTGTGCTTTTTCCCCCTTACCTTCAAATGCCATTGTCACCTCATTTATGGGAGAAAAAAAGCATTTAGAAAGTTATCAAAATAAAAAAGAGAAAAGTGCAATTCAGAAACAGGAAATATTCACATGAGTTTAAGAAGAGGTTTTGATTTCTTCAACATTAAATGAGTACACTTGCAACAAGAAGATAACTTATGTTGTTACAGTGACTGCGGCCATTGCCATAGAAATTCAGAAGTATTGCATGATGAATTGAATTATACTGTGTATATCAGCGAGAGATAAGTAGACATACTGGCATAGAGATTATAGTAATATACAGTCTAGTACATGGTATTTTAGATATTGAACAGAACCAATTAATAATTGGTTATTAATAATTAATAATTAATCATAATACTCATTAACCAACTAGGATAATTTTCTAATTTACAAATTTGTAGGTGCTATTGTTTACAGTGATATTAAAATGAGTTTAAAGTCTTGATCATTCTATATTATCCCATATTCATTTGCATACATATGTATATTTTCAAGTGTGAGCTCAGTTTGAATAAAGACATTTATTCAAAGTGATTCAAAATTGACATCCTAATCAAAATACTCCAAACATATATTCAAATTACAGATATTGATTTTGTAATATCCTTATATCACCTAGGTATAATAGGAGTAAATTCAAATGGATGCACTTAGATACTTGGACTTTTTTTTTCTTATTTGGAATAAAATAGTAGTATCTTATTAAAAATGTTTGAGAAAAGGATGCTTTTTTACTTCAGTTTTTTTCATTTGTTTCAGGTTTTTTTCTTGCTCATAATTCATGATGAATATCAGATATTATATTTATATTTGGGGAGGTGATCAAGTCATAGTCTATGCATATTAACATTTACTTTATGGTGATAACACTAGAATCTCTCTACTGTCATTATATTTCTTGTTCTTAATTTCTAGTTTAATGGCAGGGGGAGTGGAACTAGAGAGCAACACATTCAAAAAAGAATTGACTCAACTTTTAGGTATAACCTTGGTGTTTAGATCTCATTTGCTGATTTTCATTTAAATTATCAAGTCATTTGATTGTCACATAAGCAAACACTTAAGTCTATCACTCTGGATAATGTTCTACATGCAAAGTTTTAGATGATCTGTCCACATATAGTTACTTCCAGACCCACTGGGTAACTCGTTCTTTAAAATGAAAATCACTTTCCAGCTGATATTTTCATAATGAATCACAAATCATACATAATCATAATTCAGTATGTTTACCTCTTGAATAATATAACCTACTATGATTCCTGAGCAAGATATGCGCCGGTCAGGAAGGAATTTCTTTACACTGTTGAAATCATCACATGTGGTCTATTTTCTCTCTTTTTAAGTGAAACTCTGCAGATGACAGTCTGCAGTATTCTTTCTCAAAACTATAAGTGTTCCTGTATGTTAGACTTGCTCCTAATTTTGTTCAAAACATTTGTACTATTTTCTTGTATGTCCCTTCTCCTATGTTTTCCACCCTTATAATTACCTGTTTTTGACTCTAGTATCTAATGAGCACTTATAAGCTCCTGATTCCTTGGAGATATGAGTTTTGTTTTTATTTTTAATAAAAGGTTTATTCTAGAATAGTTTTAGATTTACAGAAAAGTTGTTAAAAGAGTAACATATGACCCACATCATTTCTTTAATTGTTAATATCTTTCATCACTAATGTATATTCATCATAATTAATAAACAGATATTTGAACATTATTATTAACAAAAGTTCATAATTTATCCAGATTTCTTTACTTTTGACCTAACATCCTTTTTCTATTCCAGAATCCCAACCAGGAAACGTTATGTGTAGTCCTCATGGCTCATCAGGTTTGGCTTTCATAGACTCTCCTTGTTTTCAATGGCCTAGACAGTTTTGCAGAGTACTGGCCAGATAGTTTGTGAAATGTTTTAAAGTTGAAATTTGTCTAATGTTTTTCTCATAATTAGGCCGTGGTTATGGCTTTTTTGAGGAAAGAATACAGAGGTAAAGTGGCATTCTTAAACATCATATTAAGAGTACATAATATTCACATGACTTATTGTTGTTGATTTTAACCTTGCTCATTTTCTGAGGTAGCATTTATCAGGGTTCTCCACTGTAAATTTACTCTTGTTTTGCTTCTTTTAATACTGTACTTTTTGGAAGGGAGTGACTATGTGCAGCTCAGTTAAAGTATGAGAACTTATGCTCCATCTCCTTGAAGCATATGTGGAGATTAAACAACATATGTCCAAATAAAACATAAGTCAAAGAAGAAATCTCAAGAGAAATTAAAAAATATGCTGAACTAAATGAAAGTGAAAACACGACTTATCAAAATTTGGGGAAATGCAGCAAAAGCAGTGCTTAGATGGTTTATAGCATTGAATACATATATTAGAAAAGAAGAAAGATCTAAAATAAATAATTAAATTTCTGCTGTAAGGAACTAAAAAAAGAAGGGCAAACTAAATTCCAAGTAAGAAGAAAAAAAGAAGAAGAAGAATTAGAACAGAAAATAAAATTGAAAAGAGGAAAAATTAGAATCAATAAAACCAAAAGCTATTTTTTTTAAAGGTTAGTAAAACTAATAAGTCTTAGCCAGGCTAACTAAGGGACAGGAGTACAGGGGAGAGAGAGATGGAGACAGAGACAGAGACAGAGACAGAGACAGAGACAGACAGAGATAGACAGACAGACAGACAGACAGACAGACAGAAAGGAAAAATAAAATGGAGAGTGAAGGAAAGGGAGAGAAAGGACATTAATAGAAATGAAAGAGGGGACATCACTACTGATCTCATGGACATTTAAAAGGCTAGTAAAGAAATATTATGAACAAATCTATGCCTTCAAATTTGAGAACTTAGATGAAATGAACCAATTTCTTAAAAGAGAAAAGATGCCAAAACTCACACAGGAAGGCAATTCGAATAGACCTATATATATATTAAGGAAACATGACTAACTTGGATATGGTAATTACTTTATAGATACAATGTCAAAGACATGAGCCATGAAAGAAATAATTGATCAGCTAAACTTTATTAGTGTGAAAAACTCTTGCTCTGAAAAAGACACTGATAAGAGAATGAGAAGACAAGTCACAGACTAGGAGAAAATATTTGTAGAAGATATACCTGATAAAGGATGGCTATTCAAAATATACAGAGGACTCTTAAAACTCAACAGTAAGAAAAGAAACAAACCTATTTAAAAATGACAAAAAAAATCTAAAAACACTTCACTAAAGAATATATACAGATGACAAAAAGCATATAATAAAAATTCTCATTTATTGCTGGTGGGATGGAAAATTATACAGCCACTTTAGAAGACACTCTGGAAGTTTCTTATAAAACTAAACATACTATTACCATGTGATCCAGCAATTGTGCTTCTTGGTATTTATCAAAGGAGTTAAGTTGAAAACTTATATTCACACAAAATCTGAATACCAATGAATAGCAACTTTAAATATAATTGCCAAAACATGGAAGGTACAAAGACGTCCTTTAGTAGGTAAATAGATAAATAAAGTATAGTACCTCCAGACAATGGACTACATTATTCCGTGCTGAAAAGAAATGAACTATTAAGCCAAGAAAAAACATGGAAGAAACTTAAATATATATTATTAGGTAAAAGAAGTCAATGTGAAAAGACCGCATAATGTGTGATTCTAACTATACGACATTCCAAAAAAATACAAAACTGTGGAGATCATAAAATATCAGTGGGGTGGGGATGAATGGGTGTAGTGCTGAGGATTTTTAGAGCATTGAAAATACTCTCTAGGATACTATAATTATGGATATGTGTCATTGTACTTTTGTCCAAACCCTAGAATGTGTAACACCAAGAGTGAATCGTGTTGTAAATTTTGAACTTTGGATGATTATTATGTGTCAAGGTAAGTTTATCAGTTGTAACAAATGTACCTTTCAAGTAAGAGATGTTAATAATAAAATATACTATACATATGCTGGGGCAAGAGCATTTGAGAAATCTCTGTACCTTCCTCTCAATTCTGCTGTGAACCTAAAACATCTTTTAAAAATTGTCTGAAAATTTTCCTTTTGGTTTTTCAAAGTCTTTGCTGACACTTTTTATCTTTTTATTTGTTTCAAATGTGCTTATAATTGCTTCTTGCAGTATTTTATGGTGCTGTTTTAAAATCCTCCTCAAATAAGTCTACTTACTATCTGTGTTATTTCAAAGTTGGCATCTGTTTTTTTGTTTTGTTTTGTTTTTTCATTCAACTTGAGATTTTCCTGATTTTTGCAACAGGATAAAGAAGGATACACAAATTATTTACTGCCAAATAGGACTGTATGTCCAGCTGTTCCACTCAGCCTCTGTTGACATCTAGTAGAGAGGTTCTTCTCCTGATTTTTCAGGACAAGGGCAGGAATTAATGACTTCCATTTATACTGTGTAGGCTGGTAGGGTGATTCCTACTTGGCCTCCATAAGGGTGGCCTCCTTATGATGAGGCAAGATGAGACAATGGTGAAAGTCCTGACTCTCCAATAGATCTCTTTGGCACCATCTCAATATAGAGGGAAAGGGAGTCTCATTACTTTCAGGTAGGGGTGGAATTTCAGGTTTTCTGTGTGTTTATTCTAGGGGTGGATGATAAGAAGTGATAAAAGCCCCTGTTGCACATTGTGCCTTGTTTGACACTGCATCAGCAGGATTTGGTGTATAATCAGATCTCCTCAACACAATCTGGTGCCATTGGAAATCTAGGCAGCTGTCTGTGGTTGAGGTTGGGCAGCATTTTTTCTGTGTTTTCTTTTTTTTTTTTTGGGAGTGAAAAGATTGTTGTCTAAAAGAATTCTGCATTGCCCACTGTCCCTTTCCTGGTTTATTCTTTTGAGATAATAGCATTTTTAGGGTCTTTTTTGATCTTCACCTGTTGATGTTTACAGGTTGCCAGCTTCTCCAGCATTCATTTTGGAATGCATGAGGAAAAAAAAATCAGGAAACTCACTTTTCATTGTCAGAGACCCAAACTGTCTACCTTCTCTCTACTTTTCAGTCTTCTTATTTTTGTTACATGTATAATATTCAGATCATTAACTTTCTACTGTGAGAGTGGAATAAGACCTTTCTAGAAGGTCTAGTCCTCTTAAAGAATTTTACATATAGGAGTGATATGATTAGACAAAGTCTTTGGAGAGACAAATCTTGTATAGGAACACACTTATAATGTACATAAGCAGATGAGATAAGAAATGATGAAATACAGACATGAAACATTGTGCCATTGGTAG
This sequence comes from Macroglossus sobrinus, assembly GCA_004027375.1. Classification (NCBI taxonomy): domain Eukaryota; kingdom Metazoa; phylum Chordata; class Mammalia; order Chiroptera; family Pteropodidae; genus Macroglossus; species Macroglossus sobrinus. The sequence goes on along the minus strand of PVKZ01002857.1, from coordinate 100,502 downwards.
AGGGAAGACAAATACAAAAAAAAAAAAAAAAGGAGAGCCTTAGATGGTAGTTGTTTGTGATCAGTTGTTTGATAGAAAACATTGTCCAGAGAACATTTAAAATTTACAATATTTATGATGACTCTAGGTGCTAGTTTCCCATACATTAAATATTCTGTGGTTCTGAAGATTTTCTCATACTTATCAGACTCTAGTTTGTATTTATATATATAATAAAGAACCACATCTAAAACAAGAGAAATATGATTTATTCAATTGTAACAAGCTTAACAAGCTACATAGTGGATCAGAATAATGTATTTATAGTAGCTACATTGCTAGCTATGTTCAGGGTCACTTATGGAATACCAGAGTGTTAGGTGATATAATACAAAATATCAAAAAATTTTATAACCCAATGTTTAAACACTAGAAAAGATTAGACCAAAAAAAAAAAAATCAGGTTCTAGTGACAATAATTATTTGAATGTTTTTAATAGTGAAAATATTACTTTTCTCCTATTAAAAATAAAATATGTTAAAACAAAAAATGATCAGATAAAAAGATAAAATTTTTTACCCATGGAGAGAAAATAACTTTTTTAGTAAATCTGAACTTAAACAATTTCAATGAATATGGAATCTCAATCTATTTATAATTTGATGATATTGGGTATATCACTCAAAATCTAACTCTGGTGTTCAGCATTAAAACCAGACACAAATACACATACACACATCTAGAATATGTATACAAACACATTTTGCTAATTAATAACAAAAGATATATATTTTGTTCATTAATAGCAATATCTTTTTTTTTTTTATTCAGAAAATACTTGCTAAATGTCTACTGTATGGCAGGTGTTGTTTAGGCCCTCTGATGGCAACAATATACAAAACACATCAAAACTCTTTCCCTAGTAGAGATGTTATTCCAATGAATAAAAGCACAAAGTAAATTAATACTTAATAAAATATATAATATATCAGATGGTGACAAATACTAGAGAATTATAGTGTTCAGTAAAAGGGATGTCTATTGCCATACACTGAAGATTTATGTCTCCCCAAATTCATGTTGAGATCTAATACCCAATGTGATGGTATTTGGAGGCAGGGCCATTGGAAGGTAATTAGTTCATAAAGACAGCGTTCTAATGACTGATATAGTGCTCTTATAAAAAAGTCCCCAGAGCACCCTGACTCTTTCCAACATGCAAGGATATAGCAAGAAAATGACCATTTGTGAACCAACAAAATGACCATCTGTGAATCAAGACTATATCACAGATATAGAATCATCTAGCAATTTGATCTTGTATTTTCCAGCCTCTATAACTGTAAGATAAAAGTCTGTTGTTTATAAGCCACCCAGTGTATGGTATTCTATGAAAAAATTTTGAACAGTTTAAAATAGCTATGTATACTGCCAAAGCAAGAAACTTTAATCTAGTAATACTGATCATAACCAGAAGAGTTCAAAAAGAAAATATGGTAATGTTAATTAGACCTCAATGTTCTGAGGCTTATAACCTAGATATTGGTATTCTGGAATGATTAGTGGGGTATACTTGTATATATGTATATTAAATGTTAAAAATATTAAATATATTAAATAATTAAATAATAGTAAGTATATTAAACATTTTTTCACAATCAAATACTTATAGATCATCTAATATAATTTAATTGATTTTTCACTCATTTTTGGAAACTTCAACTTTCACACAGGAGAAATTTAAAAGGTTGAATGAGATACCTTCAGTTGAAAATGAGAAATAGCAGATAATTATTTGTTAAATATAATTACAATAAATTCCCATGTAGAAAATATCAATAGCACTTTGCAGCAATTTTAAGAGAAGAGATATAAAAATTTATTAAAACGTAGCTAAGAAGTGACCTGCAATTCCTCAAAAACAGTTCTTGCATTTATCCAGATACCTCTTAGATCAATATGCAAAGCCCTAAGATCCTCTCAGATGTTTTCAACCTGAATAGAAAGGAATCCGGTAATACTTGTGTTTAAAGGATATAATAAAGTGAAAACCTCAAGTCTTACATATGATCGTTGTACAGAAACAGAACCTGAGGCACATCATGGTTTACAAATTTGCTGAAGTTCATCTTAAGTTAAATAGACAAGTAAACTGGGTTTTGAGAACAGGGCATTGATTTGCTTTATTTGGTATTATTTATCTGTCAAACATCTTAAATTTTAGAATCTTAAACTTTTTATCTTTATTTTTTTAAATCTGTTTACAATACTGCTTTCAATTTAAACAAATAGCAATGTTTTTATTTCTGGAAAAAAAAAGTTTTTTAGTAAATCTGAACTTAAACCAATTTCAATAAATATGAAATCTCAAAACTATGTGTTCAATATTGCTAATAAAAATCTACAACTGAACTTTTATTATGAATTTAGCGCTTAGCTTTTGACAAGTTCCTCCAGGACCTAAATGGCTTTCTAAAACTTTATGATCAAAATTTTAATTACAAAAGTCATATAACCCAAGTGATTGTTTAAAAATGCTTTCCTCTCATAAACATTATAATTTTGTTCCAATAAGAAAGATGATCAGGATGAGGATGATAAAATTATATTAATAGCTAATATTTAATGCCAGCCCTGAAATAGTCACTGTACTAAATGCTTTGTGTATAACCTCAATTATAGTTTGCAGATTCATCTGGGTAGATGCTCAAAATCACACCAAGTAAGTGAGAAAAAAGCAATACTCAAACTCTAGATTATTTTTAAAATGTATATACTTAATCCCTTTTATGCTATCTTGAATTTAAATATTATCAAATTTTCTTTTAAAATTGTTATGGTTATGGCTAGAGTAAACAATATAAGTTTTCCAGATCACAGAATAATTTTACCCATGTGAAGTTTTGATATCTAAAAGTAAAATTACTATAAACATATGAAATTAATCCTTTAGTTTATTGTTGAAAAAAAATAATACAATAGCTAATAGTTGGACTAAATGGGATCTCTTTTTCCAGTATAAGTTTAAACGAAATGCCATTTATCTTTAGAAGGTTGAAAAAAATTTATAAATTTCTAAACCATAATATATTTACTAAAATCAATTAGGACCTTTATAGATTTGCTGAACATATGAAGGACATCATTTACTACCCTATTTTTACACCCTCTCAAAGCCATTCACAGAGATTAGATTCTAAAAAGATTGAAAGTCTCTGTCCAAAATGACATAATAATTCTTATTTTTAAAACTAGTATTTAGCACATATAGGTTTTTAATTCTAAATTTTTATTGCTTGACTGTAACTCCAGGAAAGTAGTCAGGCTTTAAATCTTGCCATAGATATTAATATGATCAGGCCCAGCCTCATCATTCATGTGTAGCACCTGCAGCTTTGCTCAACTGACATTCAACTCTGTATTCAGGAACACAACTATAAGATTTATCTTAGAAGGTATTTAGTAATGAGGAGTGAAACAATCAAGCCATTTCCACAAGGGAAGATAAAACAGTTATATTTTTTAAACTGGTTTTCCTCTACAATTTTAAATCCTGTTGCTTCCTTTACCCGTAACTGATTTTGAGATCAAATTTAATTCTAAAGATCAAAGGAAGAACAAAAAGATATAAATTTTAAATTAAAAAAAATCAATTCTGCACCAGCTTTTAAATTTTTATTTAAGCCCCTGCACCTAACTGCCATTAAGCCACTATAAACAAAGTTGTCTGTAGCCCAATAAGTTGATGAGGATTACCAGGGGCTAGGTAGGATAGGCTCCTGAGTACAGCTCATGCAGTTGCACATGGAGTCCGTTAAAGACACCAGTTGCTCCATCAACTGCAATGTGAAAGGCCCCTGAAGAAGCAATGTGATTCCTCTGTTCAAAACAGAACAAGGGGTTCAGAGGCTGCACTGAGCCCAGTGAGTACTAGATTGATGCCTGGGTTGACCATTTGGCCCAAGTTTATGATCTGCAACTGATAAAAATGTGTTTATGTTGTATGTTAAATTTTTTTTTAAATATTGAGTAAAACACCTATATTATGAAATAAACCACTTCCTAGAATGAATAGTAGATTTGTAAGAATAATTTTATTATGTCAGTTGACTTCCTAATTGACAGTCATAAGACTGACAGAAAAAAATGCTGAATAAAACTTTTTTCAAGTAGCCCCTATAAATATATATAAAGAGATGATACTTATAACTATATAAATTTTAGTTCTTTACAGTCATTCACCACACACATACACACACATGCAAACATGCTGGTACACATACATACACATACACACACACACACACAAACACATCTCCCTAAACTACTACACTTGGAATAGTACCTAAACTAACACTGAGAACAAATATATTTCTGCATAGTATCCTTTTGTTGATTCTAACAGTAAACAAGAAAAGCAAATGTTTCATCCAAAAATTATCTGTTCCAAAGTCAATATTGTAGTTACCCTTCTGCTTTTCCATCACCTCTAACTCCTTCTCATATCCAATAGGTGAAAGATGAAGGATTTTTAGCCTTCTAATGTCCTCTTTCTTACTTTGAGGTAGGTGACCTTAAAATCTAAAAATCAAAAAAATTGGAATATTTTAAATGTGAGATTCCAGCTTCTTCTCTGAAGCTTCCGTTGATCCTACATAGTTAACTCTATATGATATTAGGCATAAAGTAAGCTTCTAATGTCACTGGATGTGTAATGATATTAAACAGATATCATGATCTCAGGTTCTGTTCAGACTTGAGGATAAAATTAGCTCATCATATCACAATGACATCAAACTTACATTTTCATAAATAGAATACATAAATTGTACTGATTAAAGCAAAAGAATTACAATTAAAGAAATAGAAACTAAAGCATCACACAGCCAATATTTTTCTGAGAAAGATGATTGATCATGATTATATTTAGATATTTGGATTTAGTGAATTCTTTTTAATCATTACATAAGAATCTACATTTTAGGGGAAAAGGAGTGAAATAGTCTATTAAGGATATATTCCTCAAATAGTTTCTGTGGTAAGCATAATTCTAAAGGGCCCCAAGGTTCACATGCACCACTGGTATGCATGTCTTCTATAATTTCTCTCCTTGACTGTAGGAAGAGCCTTTGAATATGTGGGATAGAATTCTAGTGATTATGTTATGTTATACGACAAAATAATTTTCTTTTGATGCAATTAAAGCTACTAATCACTTATTTTTTACTTAATTAAAAGGGAGCTTAATCTGGGAAGGTTTGACCTAATCAGGTGAGCCCTGTTTAAAAAAAACTGCTGGGACCTCCATAGAGGTCAGCAATGTTTTTCTGCTGGCCTTGAAAATGTGTGCTGCCAAGAGAGAGTTCTTGTGCAGAGGCCAAATGGTGAGGACCTGAAGGGCTGAGAGTGGTCTCCAAATGATATCTAACAAGAAAATGGAACCTTAATCATACAGCCACAAGGAATTAAATTCTGATAATAACCACTTGGGTTGGGAAGAGGTCTTCGAACTCAGAAAGGAATGCAGCATGGCAAAAACTTTTATTTCATTCTTGTGAGATCCTGAGCAGAGAACTCAGAAAAGTTATGCCCAGATTTCTGTCCCACAGAAACTATGAGAGAATACATGCATGTTGCTTTATACTGTTTAGTTTTTGGTAATTTGTTACACAGTCATAAGAAACTAATATAGAGTCAAATCTTTGGAGTAATCTCCAACTTCTACCTATAGAACTAACCTAAACTTTTTTCTATTATTTTTATTATAGTAATCATATTTCTTAATTTCAGTTGAAATCTCATTTTTGCAAAACATATTACAAGTTTTTTTGTCAAGAATATATTTTATACACAAATATTCAATATATTCCTATCTAGGGAAAAGGAGATATTTTCTTTATTTAGGCACAGATATAATTTCAATAAATTCCTACATTTTTACTTTCTAATATGCCTAGTCTTTGATTTTTTACTCATTAAAGCATGTTTAATTGTGAAACCTTTAATTAAAACCCAGAGTTGAAAAGTAAATGTTTTATAATGCATGTGGCTGCTAAATTTACAAAGTACATCAATGCAATACATAAAGAATTATAGAAATATGCAACCATGTACAAGCAGAACTACTTGAGGGAAATATGTACTGAGATATTGATCACATCTACTTGTAAAAGTTATTTGGCCAACATTTATGAATATGCTGACCAGGAAGCTATTGATACTATTTGCAAAACCTACTTCAGTGTGCCATTAGGGATGCGTTGATTTTTTTTTCTGATCACAAAGAGCTTAAGTCTCTTAGCTGGATAATAGTTAGTGTTTTCCTGCTCAGAAATAGTTCACTCCTGACTCGAAATGTTTAGCAATAAAGTTAGATAATTAAGATAAATCTACAACATGGATTTATCTTTTTTTTTTTTACATATTTCACATGTGGGAAATCACAACACTGAAAAAGAAGTAACTATTCTTCATATGCTTTCACCATGTATGAGTAAAAAGAAGTAGGTTTTGCTGCTCCCCACTTCTCTGCTGATAAATCTTCACAAAATAACTAACAATCTATTAAGCTGCTACAGTGGGTAAGCCTGTTGTGCACATTTATCTTATATTTCTTTTTTTTAATTTTATTTTTTTCAATTACAATTGACATTTAATGTTATTTTATATTAGTTTCAGGTGTATAGCACAGAGGTTAGACGTTTATATAATTTATGCAGTGATCACCCTGATTAGTCTAGTACCCACTAGACTATACATAGTTGTTACATGGCAGTATACATAGTTGTTACAATATTATTGACTGTATTCTCTATGCTGTACTTTACATCCCTATGGCTATTTTGTAATTACCAATTTGTATTTCTTAATCACTTCACTTTTTTCACCCAGCTCCCCAACCCCTCATCCCACCTGGCAATTACCAGTTTGTTCTCTGTATCTATGAGTCTATTTTCATTTTATTTTGTTCATTAGATTCTTCCACATATAAGTGAAATTGTATGGTATTTTTCTTTCTCTATCTGACATTTCACTCAGCACAGTATCTTCTAGGTCCATCCATGTTTTTGCAGATAGCAAGATTTCATTATTTTATGGCTGAGTAGTATTCCATTGTATATATGTACCACTTCTTTATTCAATCATCTACTGATAGGCACTTAGGGTGCTTCCATATCTTGGCTATTGTAAATAGTTCTACAGTGAACATATAGGTGCATATATCTTTTCAAATTAGTGTTTTGGTTTTTGGGTGAATACCCAGAAGTGAAATTGCTGGGTCATAAGGTAGTTCTATTTTTAATTTTTTGAGGAACCTCCAAACTGTTTTCCATAGTGGCTGTACCAACCTTCAGTCGCACCCACAGTGCACAAGCATTCCCTTTTCTCCACATCCTGGCCAGGAGTTGTTTGTTGATTTATTAATGATAGCCATTTTGATCAGTGTAAGTTGTTATCTTATTGTGGTGTTAATTTGCATTTCTCTAATGACTTGTGATAAGCATTTTTTCATTTCTACTGGCCATCTGCATGTCCTCTTTGGAAAATGCTTATTTAAATCCTTTGCTTATTTTTTAAATTTGATTGTTTGTTTTGTTTTGTGTTTTTTTTTTTTGATGTATGAGTTCTTTACAAATTTTGGATGTTAACTTCTATATTAGATATGTAATTGGAGAATATCTTCTCTCAGTCATTAGGTTGTATTTTCATTTTATTGATGATTTCCTTTGCTGTGCAAAAAACTTTCAGTCAAACTTGTTTATTTTTGATTTTGTTTTCCCTGCCCTAGGAGGTATATCAAAAATATATATATATATATGTATTACTAAGAACAATTTTGGAGATTTACTGTCTATGTTTTATTCAAGGAGTTTTATGACTTCAGGTCTTATATTTAAGTCTTTAATACATTTTGAGTTTATTCTTGTATATGGTATAAGAAGAAGGTCTAGTTTCATTATTTTGCATGTATTTGTCCAATTTCCCCAACACCATTTATTAAATAGACTCTTTATGCCATTGTATACTCTTGGCTCCTTTGTCATGGATTAAATAAGCACATAGTTGTGAATTTATTTCTGAGCTATCAATTCTGTTCCATTGATCTATGTATCTGTTTGTTTTTTTTGTTGTTGTTTGTTTATGCCATTACCATGCTGTTTTGATTACTATAGCCTTGTGGCATAGTTTGATATCAGGTAGCATGATACCTCAAACTTTGTTCTACTTTATTAAAATTGCCATGGGTATTTAGGATATTTAGATGCATTGCTATTTAGGGTATTTTATGGTTTCATTAAACACTTTAGGATTATTAGTTCTAGTTCCATTAAAAATGCTATTAGTATTTTGATAATGATTGTATTGAATCTATAGATTGATTTAAGTAGTAAGGACATCTTAATGATGTTAAGTCTTTCTATCTATAAGCATGATATATGTTTCCATTTATTTGTATCTTCTTCAATTTCTTTCTTTAATGACATAATTTTACAAATATAGTTTTTTACCTTGGTTAAATTTATGTCTACATATTTTATACTTTTGGTGCAATTATAAATGAAATTGTTTTTCTTAATTTCTATGATAGTTTGTTATTGGTGTATAGAAATGCAATTGATGTCTGAATATTAATTTTGTATCCTGCTACTTTACTCTGTTGATCAGTTCTACAGTTTTTGGTGGAATCTCTGGGGTTCTCTCTATATAGTATTATGTCATCTGCAAGTAACGACAATTTTATTTTTTCTTTTCCAATTAGATGCTTTTTATTTCTTTTTCTTGTCTGATTGCTGTGGCTGGGATACTACGTTGTATAAAAGTGGTGAAAGTAGACATTCTTGTCTAATTTCTGATCTTAAAAAAAAACACTTTTGACTTTTCCCCCGTTGAGTATAATGTTAGCTGTGAGTTTGTTATATATGCACTTTATTATATTAAGGTATATTCCCTATATTCCTACTTTTCTGAGAGTTTTTATTATAAATAGATACTAGATTTTGTCAAATGCTTTTTCTGCATTTATTGATATAATCATATGATTTTTATCTTTTAATTTGTTAATGTGGTATATCAAATTAATTGATTTGCAGGTATTAAACCAACTTTGTAATTTCTTGCTCTCTCTTCTTCTGGTACCCTATGATGAAGATGTTGGTAGATTTGATGTTGTCCCAGAAGCCTCTTAATCTTTCCTCATTTAAATTTTTTTTTCTTTTTTTTTTACTGATTAGATGTTTTCTGCTACCTTGCCTTCTAAATCTCTGATTCGATGCTCTGTTTCATCCCATCTAGTATTGCTTCCTTCTAGTGTATTCTTCTTTTCAGTTATCATATTTTTCATTTCTGACTGTGTTGTTTTTAATGCTTACTACCTCTTTGTTGAAGCTCTCACTGAGCTCATTTATTATTTTCTTAAGTTCATTGAGCGTCTTTATAACCAGTGTTTTGAACTCTATATCGGATCATTTGCTTGTCTCCATTTCATTTAGTTCTTTTTCTGGAGTTTTCAATTTTTTTTTTTAAGCATATTTCTTTATTTTCTTTTTTTTTTTCTGATTCTTTGTGTTCATTTCTAGTATTAGGTAGATCTGCTATGTTTTCTAGTTTTAGCAGTGTGGCCTTATACAGTAGGTGTTCAGTGTGGCCCAATGGCAATCTCCCTGATCACCTGTAGTGGATGCTTCAGGAGTGACCCTTGTGTGGTCGTCTGTGCCCTCCTGTTGTATTTGAGTCATGATCATTTTTTCACGTGAGTGAGTAGAATTGACTCTTAGACTGTCTGTGAGAATTGGCTATGCCCACAATATACAAGCTGCTGACCCCATGAGTGGTGTTCACCCCACTGGATTTGTGTAACAGTTGAGACCATAGTTTGGGTCTTCCACTTGTGTGGGTAATTAAGTGGTACTCTGTTGAGGTCTAATGCCAGCCTCTGGGTGTGTTGGTTCTGGAGTCCCTTGTGCTAGCCTTGGTGTTAGCTGAGACTTTAGTGAGTGGCCACAGACTCAGGTATGTCAACGTATCTGAATCTGCACCAACCTGTGGACAATACTTATCCTACTCTGGTGACTCCCTGAGACTCCACTCATGAACTCTGGTACCCTCTGGGCCTTTTGCTAAAAACAACAAAAAAATTAGTGCAAACTGGCTTAAGCAACAAAGGAATATATTGACTCATATAAGCACAAACCCAAAGAATGATACTGGCTCCTGGTTTTTTTCTACCTTCTTTAATGTGTTGACATCATTCTGTGGCTGTGCATAATAGCAAAATATGTGGAGACAATTGATACCGCCTTATTTAATTCCAGTGGAAGGGAGATCTTTTCTTAAGGTAGTCTTCAAAAGCCCTGAGAGTCACTTTGCTCAGACTTGTTTAGATCGTGATTAACACTAAATGAACCATGTGACCAGGAAATGTTATTCATGGGTGGTCCTGCTAAAGTAGAGCCTCAGTTTCAGGCCACATAGACTGAGAAGGGAAGATAGATGGAACACCAAATAAAAAATTAGGCTGTTTCATGAAGAAAGAGAAATAGATAGTGGGAAAACAAATAATAACTGTCTACTGAGCATGTATTATTTTGTGAAAGTTTTATTCTAACAGGATTTATTTATTTCTGAACATTCCAAGCATTATCAGACTTTAAGAACCATTGTTGTTTAATGTAAGTCATTTTGCTATATAACTACAGTCTCCATAGTTCTTTTTATATTAGCTTTTTTCATCGTTGCCTGTTATCTACTATCTGCAGGTGTTCAGCCCTGGGTTGTAATAAGCATTGTTCAGAGACTATGTTTCAAAAGCTTGATGGCAGTTTTTCTCTCTTGTCCCATTCAAAGGTGCATTCAAGCATTTCTCATTAATGTTTTTAAGAAGTTAGATGAAATGTCTAAATCAGCCAAACAAATAATTAAATGTGATATTCAGCCCATGTAGATTTTACTTGATGCTATGTTGCTGAGGTTTTCTCAGGAAAATTCCAGAATTACAATTTTTCTAGAATTTCTTTGTCAGAACACTCACAGAGTTTGAAAAGCTGAACTGCCATGATGAAGCCATGTAATAGCCTTCAATTCTATAGCCATTTGCTTCCATTTGCACATTTAAATTTGTAGCAGAAATCTAAATGTTTGGCTTAATTGCCCCACTATGAAATATAGAGATTTATGAAAAGACGCTAGCAGTCTGTCCCTGTGCCATCATTGAAAAGGCTCACTGGGTATTTAATAATAGGAAAGAAAAAAAGCATAAGTATAAAGAGGCAACAATTACATTTAAATCGACATAGCAAAAGGTTTTCATGATACAAAGAAAAATTAAATCAAACAGTGGGGTTCTATTCAATTGAAACCTTTAAGGAAATGGGGAAGTTGTAATATTCTTTATTTGTCAGACAAATGACATAGTTAATCAGTGATAATTCCTCTGGATTGGCCTCTCAGTAATGTCAGTTAATTAACATGCATTCTAATATATACTGACCAAACCCCTCTTGTGGTGGGTAGGCAGAGAAATAAAAGGCATATATAGTGGGTCTCTTTCCTACTTGGAAAAAGAAATCAATACTGATTTAGTTGTAGCAAAATTGAGCTATTTTGTCTGTAGTCTTTTTATCTGCAAGGCCCCCTGGCCATCAGTGTGGGAAAACATTCATGGAACAAATGCATTTAGCAGGAGTAATCATTATCATTGTGAAGTGCTTATCAGAAATGAAGACAAAATGCAATTAGGCTAGATTTACAGTTGGACCAATAATTACCATTCAGATGTTTCAGCTGAATGGAAAATACATGATTCCAAACTATGACATTTGTGTTCGATTGCTTTCTCCTCCTTTTTCTTGTGATCTTTAACCCTCCTCCATTTTTTCTTTTTTTTTCATTTATAAAATATGTCAGTCATGATGTAGCACAGCTGAATAATTGTCATAGAGTCAAATGCTTGCAGATGGTTAATGGAAACAGAAAATTAAATGAACAGCAGTAAAGAAACTCATACAAAATTAAAGAACTCTATTGCAAATTTAAAGGGTCATTTGGTTTCATCAAAAATCAAATAATATGAATATGTTATCCTCTGCATTAAAGAGACTATGTTAAATTGTTTTGAGAGCTGAAAAATGAGCAATCAATGGTATGCTAATGAAATTTGTGAAAAAAAAATTATGCACTACTGAAATATGCCATAAATTATCACTTAGTTCCTACACAGGAAAGCCTACTTTGGGGGATCAATTTTTTTTCTTGAGTTTCTTGTTTACTTAAATTATTGAAAAGATGATAAGACTTGAAACAAGTTAAGATTGTCACTAAAAAAGAGTGAAAGTAGAATTAAACTAAGGAGACCTCTCTCTGTTGCAAAAAAAAAAAAAAAAGAATATTGCCCCTCCCATCAAACTAGTTACTCTTTCAGAAGTGTGTTGTCTGAGATTTTTTGCTCATATGACAAAACCCCAACAATTTACGACACATTCATGATATGTCCAAAGAACAGAATTAATGGCCCCATTGACCTGCAAGGACTTAAGACGGTTTAGGCCAACTAAGCTCTCATCTGCCTGGCATTTTTGAAATAGTATATAATTGGCAAAACTTTTGTGAAAAGAAAAGCCATCTTTATGGAGAAGCATTAGATATTAGATATATTGTATGGTATTGTTCAGAAGTAGATTTCAGTTACAAATTCTTTAAGAATAGATTTTGAGATTACAAAGCATTATAGTCTTTATTCGATCCTTTTTATTTTTTATTATCCTCTCCATTCTCCAGGAAACCCAGAAGTCAATATGAAATGTCTTTTGTCCATCAAAAAAGTGATTTTCGTCTTTGATAGCTGCTCATATCAAAAGGAAAAAATATATAGATATATAATTGAGTCTCATTGAAAATAACTGAGACATATGTGACATTGCCTTGAATGACTTACCTAATAGCTGAATATTTTTAATGACTAACAAAATCTTAGAGGATGTTTGAAAGTGAATCAGTTTTTCACATGAAAAAACAAGGCTAAAAAATAAATATTTCTGAAAAAACAGCTTTAGAAAGGTTAAGATAAAATGTTGTTTTTTTAATAAATCCCTTAAGATTATTCATAGTCTTTTCAAATGCAAAACAAAATATGTTTTATCTCACACTAATGAGAAAGAAATAATATTATAAACATACAGGTTTTTCTTTTCAATTATTCTTGATGATTTAAACCATTAAAAGTATCTTAGTTTTTTTTTTTCTCTCAAAGTTGCCGATGATTGTATATAAATTTATGCAGAGGTTAAAATATTGATTCAGTTTTCCATTTGACTAAGTACAAAATACCTTATTTTAAGTTATACCTAGCAAAGGTAAAGTTTAGTTGTTTGTTATATTATGTGAAAGTAAGATACTAACAAAATAGCTCAACAATTTGAATAGTTTATATGTGTAAGTTATAATGAAATGTCTAGTTTTATTGACTTAAAACATGTTTCTGTATATTTTTCAAATGTTACTCAAATTTTAAAGATTTCCTGCCCCTTTTATAACTAAAGCTCTTTATTACATCTATTTTCACATAATAAATATTGCCATTTTAAATCCAGACATCCAAATACTAAATATAGAAGCATTATCTATACAATATCCAACAAGAGTACTTGTTGAAAATTTATCACTAAAAAATAATTACTATAGATGAAATTTGTAGCAAGGAATTTGCCATTAGTCCCACTCTTAAGTTTTTTATAAATTAAAATTTTTAACTATTTTTTTAACTTTTTAAATAAAAATGAGATTTTATAAAAGTCAGAAGCAAACATCTTTATTTTGCTATATTTAACTACAATTTCTAAAAATAACCCATCCCTACTAAAAAACTGTTTTCAATACTTCTGTTCAGTGCAAAGTATGTTTTATATAGATACAGTACAGTGCATTGATGTGGTTAAAACTTTATATATTTTGATAAATATGTTCTCTTTTTGATAACTGCATTCCCTTGAATAAATACGTATTTCAACTGCAAGTTTAGAGAGAAGATAGTAAACATTTATAGTAGTATTTATAGTGCTCTTCTGGGTATAGGATGGTACTAGAGGCTAGGAAAGATATTTGTTTAGTAGTTTGAGATTCTGTGGATGGAACAAGTCTAACATGAAATAAGTGCAAAACTAAATATAAGTACATTGTAATTTTCAAGAGCTGTCAACATCTTTAAAAACTGCAAGAACACTATGTTATGAAAAGTATGTTAGCTTACCCAGGTCCACCTTCATAATTAGGCCACTAATTATCACAACTGCCAGGAATGTCTTCCAGGGACAGCTCATAGCTGAGGTTTTCCTCTGGCATTACTCTTCACCTAAGGGAGCTGTCTCTCAAAATTGTTTGCCTTTACCTTAGTCTGCATCTGGTGGTTAACATGTGTACACAGTATCAGTATGCTTGCCTCAGTTTCAGGCATCTCGAGAAGGACACCCCAGTATCAATGCTCTCATGGGATCAGATAAAGCCATTGTTATTACCTCCTTAATTTGTCCAATACTGTTTCCTTTGTTCAATTACTGACGGTTGCTTGAAAGCAAGTCTCAATAAATTTTATACATTCAGGCAGATCTTAGTCTCAGAGTCTGGTTTCCAGTAACCTGATCTAAGAGAGAGACCTATATTTGAACTTGGCTGATAGGCAGCATTTGAATGATTAGAAAGATAGAAGAAAAGTATCATAGCCTGGTGTGGCATGAAATACACAAACCAAGGTAAAAAAGTGGAAGTGATTTGTTGTGTTTGTAAAATGGTGAAGAGACTCTAGTCTGATAATCTGAGGGATTTTCAGGGCATTATTTGAAATGAGAATGGAGAAGATGGATGTCAGTAGAATGTGAAAAGTATTAAAAGCCATGTAAAGGATTTGAATTTTATTGAGTTGATGTTTACAAGTCACTTTAGGACTCAGATAAAAATGCAATGTTCAAAGAAGCTTGGTATGGTATGAATATGTAGTATGAAATAGAATCAGGAATTACACCATAGATTCAAGACTTAGTGAAAGAAAATGACAACAGAAAGGTTGAACAAATTTCTCTTTTTCTCCTCCTAACTTGTTGTGTGTGTGTGTGTGTGTGTGTGTGTGTGTGTGTGTGTGTGTATGAAAAAGGAAAATTAGCTTGCATATGCTTTATAAGGAAGCACTAGGAAGGTATGAATAGGTCTTTTGATGACTCTTCTTTTGTGAATTGTTTTGCCAGATCTACAATCAAAGAGATAAATTACCTGGTATATTTTTTCTTCCATTGCACATTTCCTATTTCTATCTTGTGAAGATACTAATGAAAAAAATGAAACAAACATAAGGAGAAAGCCAGAGGAATAAACAAGATAATCAAAGGACCTGGGTAATGGTACATAAACTAAATGATTAACTACTGATGTAACTGAGATTTCATTGTTTTTCTTTAACTCAACCTCAACTCTATGTTCAAATCATCTCCTCAGGATACAAACTGAATTACAAAACACCCAAATGAAATAGTAAATTTACTGTAATTGAATTCTTCAGCATATCTCAAATAAGACACTAGGTTCTTACAATGAACCTTGTTTCTTGGGACACTTTTCAATGTCATTCTTTCCCAATGAGAGCAACATGAGTTTGTCTTTGAACATGATAAAATCCTTCATTTTTCAGTGAATTACAAATGCATCAGCAGATTATTATGAATACCCAAATAAAAATCCTAGCACCAAGTTACTAAAACTCTCATTATTACTCTTAGGTCCTACAGATCCTTCTGTTACTAACTTGTAATTTCTTCAAAGTTAGGATGATGTCCACTTTAGATTATATCTCTACATATACAGATGAAAATTAACATAGCCAAAATTATTTCAAATCACAAATAATATATTTGTTCTTCAGAACAAAACTGAGACCACCCTCATAGATTCAAAGAGCACTTTACTGACCTAAAAACTTATAAAACAAAAATTTTATATTGCTATGAGCTCTTCTAGATTTTTGTCTTCCTAAGAAACTAGTTATCCATCTTCGTTGGTTTCAAGATTTCAGTGTAATAGCTTTCCGATTTAAATGGTTGCTCTTTATTTTAAATTTACCTTCTTAAATAACTCAATATAAACTCAATATCTAAGTATCTCTAAGTAATGCTGAGGAAAAGAAGGGTAGAATAGAATAACTACTTGAAACTTCTTTATAACATTAAATTGTCATTAACTTAACCTAGTAGTTCTAAATGTGAATCTGAGCCTCTTATTTTCTAGAAATTCATCCTTGTTTGATTATGAAAAGGTTGATTTCCAACAAATCTCTTATTTAAAAACTAAATAAGCAAACAAAACCTTATTCAAAACTTTAAAAAAAATTGATTTTCTTTTATAAGTCATTGACTTTTACTAATATTATCAAATAGCAATGATGTTGCACAATACATAATATAATGTAAGCATTTAATACTGAACAATATTATAGTCTGTTGCTCATTCTAAGTTGAGTCTGAGTGTGTTTTGACTTGATTTTGCAATAAAGCAAAGAGAATCGTATCTATGCTTTTCTCCTACTTCCTTGTCATAACTATAAAAAGTATTTTGAACAAAATAACTATAAGACATATTATACAATATAAAAATTAATCAGAGGATTCTGATATTGCTCTGGCCACATTGATGCTATAACTCGATTCTGACAACTACATTGCTCTTTGGAGATTCAAGTTTGATTTTGGAATTCAAGTTAGGCGATTCATGCCTGAAAATCTGAGGATCGTCCCAAACTCTTTTTATACTAGCTCCTCCCTCTACTATTGATGTATGTAGGGGTTATGCAAGAAGGTCAAGGGGTATTAGAGACCTTTTAAAATTCACTTGTCACCTAAGTGACAAAAAATGGTTCTTTTGGAATCTAAGTTAAAGGAGATGAGATTTATCAGATCAAATAGGTGACAGTGATTTTCTTCAATCTAGGTCATTTTGATTATGCTACTGAATGTTCTCTCATCATAAAAACCTTATTAGGAAACCATAGTAAGATTGCCAGAAACATTTTTGTTTCACATAATTAAAGGCTTCTATATTCAAAAAGGAATTAAAGAATGAAACAAAATTATGTGGAACTGTGGACATTTAATAATATAATAAAGTGTTAGGGACCCAAACTGTGTGCTTACTTAGATAATTATAGCAGATAATTTACTTTGAGAATCAATCAGTGTTTTTCAGGTGTTTAAAAATTATTCCAATCAAAGTGTCATTGGCTTAATTTTGAAAACAAAATTTTTTATCTTAGATTTACTCTTTGTAATTGGACTAAAATTTTCAAGGCTATTAAAATTTAAATAAATGATCTTATCATGGCTAAATTTTATCCAGTAATTTTATATGCAGGCAAAACATAATGAAATGTAGGTCGAACAATTGTTTGGAGCCATTTTAGTATATGGCAATTTGATAAAAAGTATAAATAATAATGACAATGAAAATTATTCACTATATAGGCAGACTTGGTTTAAAGCATAGTATAAAGCATAATTTTATATTATAACAACTCGTTCACATCTTTTAATATAGTAATCCTAAATACCCTTTTGTGTCTTGGAACTTCCTTTTAGATTTGCCTGAAATTTGCCTCATACAGTCATTTTCTTGAATTTAACAACAAAAATATAAAAACATTTAATCAATTTCTTATTTAATTTTAACTATGGTTTTGTGAAAGAGATCTGTATTTGATATGTCTAATAAACAGCAAATCATATCTTTGGCCTGCACTTGATTCTTTTGATAATTAGATGATGTAGTTATGGCAAATTAGTGAACATTTATAGATCTTGAATATGAAAGCAAATTTAACATTAAGGTAGTTTGCAGTTTAGAAGTTTATGTTCTAAAACTTGTAAACACATTGCCTTCAGGACAATTAATTATGTGGGGAAAAAGTGCCAGCTAAAAATATCTAATAATTCTACAAACTTCATGAAAGGACAGGATGGGATATACCTGATACCACACATGCCCCAAGAGGCAGAGCAACAGAGCTTTCAAGTTGTCTTTCTCTAGAGGACCCCTGGTCACTAATTGCAACCTCTCTGCCATCTCAATAGCACTAATTCTACTCCTCTGCAATCTCAATTCAAGCTTTGGTAATAAATGGCTTACCAGATATAGCCAAGTGTTTCTTGGGCAACCCCATCTTAGGACAGCTTGAATTATTAGCAGCCATCAAAATATTACTTAGTTTGTATTTACAAATCTAAACATCAATGACAGAGAACAATTACTTCTAGTCTCAAAAACAGTCTTTCTTGGTGTTCTGGGAGAAATGCCCATAAATACATCCTTGTGAATACATTCAGTTTAATTTACTCACAAACTTAAAAACTACTCCTTTATGGATATTTCAATTTATTGTGAATCATGAAAATATTTTTACAAAAATACAGCTGCTAAAGTATCAGGGCTTAAGTCATTGTGTAGTGGTTGTAGAGCTGTCTAATTTAATTTGTAGAGATGTCTTTAGATAGAAATTGGTTTTGAAATGACTGCTCAGCACAAAGCATTGTTCACATCAGTTCTTTTCTGAAGATCTTTGACTAGTCTTATTTGTTTAATCATGCTAATAAGTTGTAGGTAGATCTGTGAATCAGTTTTTCAATAACAAGTCTACTGAAGCTTCAGATTTAGATTTTTTTACACACTGGTGCTGTAAATAGGTTTACAAAATGAGCCTTGCAAATGTTTTAAGGGTACTTAAATATTATTTACTCAGAATAGTAGATAATAGAAATAAACTTGTTTGACTTCAGGTTAATTCTAGGAAAATCCTATATTCAGCCTGTCATTAAGGAACTGAATCAACTGAAGAATAGTCTAATACTTCTTTAGAAGGACTATATACTGAAGATATGCAATAAAAATATTTTTAATGGGCAAAAATAATTTCCTTTAGTGTTAGACATTTTTATGGACTTAGAATCAAGATTTATGTCTTTCTTTATGTTTTTCATAATTTCTCATGACTAAGAAACTAACCAGTATTCATTTGAGACAGAAAATAAAATAACTTTTAATCTTGAATTAACTGTGTGGGAAAGTAAAAATAGTTATGGTATATTTGCTACTTAGACTCAAAGAATACAAAAACATTTTGAATTATTTTATCACAAACAAAGACATGTGACCAACATTCTTGTCCTACATAGTAGAAGAAAATGCTACACTGAAAAGATTTATTTTACCACTTTAATTCAATATCTAACCACCTGAAATTTGTCATGCATGTGTCATTTTTAAGGAACCAGAGGAACTTACTTATAAAATATAAAATTGAACTTTTTGAAAAAAATTCCCAATTGCACCATGTTTCTACACATATGCAAAGTTCTCATAATCCAACATAAATTTATGAATTTGTTTTTCCAAGGAATAGGAAAAATGATAACTAGTAAATTGTTGTAACTAATTACTGTGAAATAATATAATGGGTATCTATTATCTTTTACTATTACCTTCTGACACTAATACTAAGCTTTCCTTTTGTAGAACCACCCCTACCTCCATATAGCAGAGGTAATGTGATTTGCACCCTGGCAGTTGGAGTAGCAAGTTCCTGATTTTTCAGGTTTCTTTTCATCTTAAAAAGAGCCACTTTCTTAAGGCAAGTTATGATGTGTTGTTCTATGAGTCTTTCCTGAAAGCAGAGCCTAGAGTCTTCTCCAGTCCTTACATAACTTGGCAAACCGATAATTCTGCAAATTTGATCTTTTTCACTATAAACTAGAAAGATATAAATTATATACCAAGCTAAAAAGTACAAGTTAAATATCTTTTAAGGTATAAAAAATAAAACATATGACAAATGAAAGAACATAAAGAATACTTCAAATAGCAATGGATGACATGAGCTTCTGAGGATTGTGCATTTTTCTTCCTGTGGCCTTTCGATATGTTTCCAAAAAATATGGACAGGCCACATCACATGAGGCAACATGGTGTACTGACAAGGATGATTATATGGCATTCAAGAGATCTGGACATTTCTAACAGATAAAAGAGTTTATCTGTCTACAAAGACCAAGAAGGTCTTCTTGTCTGAGAACATTTAAATAGGCAGATACTGTAAAATGTTTTGCAAGAATGACTACCCAGTCCTAATAGATCAAATAATTTTTTAAGATAACACAAATTAATATTATCCTGAATTTAAGTGTTTACAATTATTGTTTTATCAAATATTGTGTTGAGAAAATAGAATATATTTCCCCAGGATACCTTCACAATCATTTTGAAACTTCATTGCTAATCTTATTTCATAAACTTGAGCCTTAGTATATTTCCATATATATTATGTAAATAAAGCCTAGTTTACAGTAAGAAATCAACAAAGAATATCCATAACTATTTTTAGCATCTATGGAATTATTTGAAATGTAGAAAATCTTGAAAAGGATAAGAAGCACATGAACTAATCTGAGCTCTCCCTCCCACAAAAAGAAGGGAATATACATTAATAAATGAGATGAAAAATTGTGAGACTTTGAGTTAAAAAATAGTGTTTTTCCAAAATGAGACATTTTAGTTTTATTTTAATATCAAATATATAAACAATTTTTAAAAAGAATTAAAAAAGAGATACTAGAGATGGATTTAAATGTACTTTTTTTAATAATTTGATTGTCTAAATTTTGAGATTTATTATACCTAAATATTATCGTTGTTTATTCATAATCAATTGTACACATATACATTTATATATACGCATATATGCTCTATGAACATGTGTACTCATATATCACATGTATAACACCTTTTTTAATTTTAAAAGGTAGGAAGTCATATCCATAGTAACTTCCATTTGTTTACTTATCTGTTTATTTATTTAGAAATACAACTTATTTTTTAAGAAAATTTGAAATTTGTATATATATATATAGTGGTTTCAACTTACAAGTATATTAATGTCTGAATTAAGAATAGAAAATTATTCAACATAGAAATAACTATACTGAGTTGCTAAAAAACATTTTATAAAAAAATGAAAATTGAGTTTTGTTTTGCAGGGTGATTATTGTTCTGTTCCAAATTGGGGGAAAAAAAGATACAAAGAAGGCTACTTCCTCAATGAGAAACATTACAAAAACAAGGGGTAAAAATTTACTCAGTGAATGTAAAAAATGTAGAAATTTAGTGGAATTGGAATCTAAGAGTGTACAAGGGTAAGGGAAAGGTTGTGATGTATGACTTGTCAAAGTGTTTGAATTTTATCTTAGAGAGGAAAAGAAAAGAGAATTCAGAATTAGAGGAACATATGAAAGATAAGGAAAAGTGTATAAACTTCTCTTAGAGGTAATGGGAAGAAAGATATATACTCAGAATTACTAGAAAGAAAGAGACAGAGACAAAACTATGCATATTCTGAGTGTCGAAATATGGAGCATATATGTCTGGGTTGGGAAGTAGCCAGGATTAAGACAGTATTTGACTTGTTTATTTTAACCTGTAAGTAATGTGAGTATATTTGTCTGCTAATGGGAATGCACTGTCAAGTGAGAGACAGGAGATATGAGAAAGTGGACACTCTTGGAAGAAGACTTCACAGCAATAAAATAAGGGGACTTACTCATAAGTAGGTAAGAGATGCACGAAATACAGTGCTTATATGGTTATGTATATGTATATGTATATATATGTATATACATATATATATACCTATAATGTTAAAATCTATGTACAATGTAAACAGGAATGCATTGTAATAATAGAATACGTGAAAAATAAAATGTTGCTATATTTCTATTACATGAATAAGAGAACATCATTAAACATTAAGATAACTCATAGTAATTATTATTAGCTCACATATAGGGGTGTACGGAAACAGAAAAACTGAGGGAATAGCACATTCATATCTTTATTCTTAAACATATTCAGAAACTTACCATCATTAAGTGTAATTTTAGAGATAATCTCATAATATTTCAAACATTATTATTCTAGTTATCTATAGTATACATCCTTTCTCTCTTTTTCTTCATTTTGGCCAATTCACTGATGGCATTCTAGTGAATGAAATGGGCTCCACAGAATTCCCTATTCTGAATTTCATATAATGAAATTGTAAAATAGCTAGTTTTTTGTTTCTGATGCTTTTTCCTTAGGATAATGTTTTCAAGATCCATATATGTTGTAGTACATATATAATTCTTTTATATGCTGCTGAATTAAGTTTGCTAGTATTTAGTTGTAGATTTTTGCACCTATATCCATGAGGTACTTTTGACTTTAGTGTTCTTTCCTTGTGATCTTTATCTAGTTTTGGTAACAAGGTAAAACTGGCCTTAGAAAATAACTTGAGAAGTGTACCCTCTTCTTCTATATTTTTCTCTATTTCTGTATGGTAAACTAGATAGTCTATAATTTAACTTACTGCTTTCATGGAGCTAACAACTTCCTCTTAATTGCTCATCACCAAAATATCCACTGTCTTCTAGCACACCCTTATGCTTAAACTCCTCAACTCTAATCTAAATAAGTTCAGTGACCTTCAGAAAAGCTTAAAAACATTCTGTTCTGACAGCCTTCCTCTCCCTTGACAAAACTCTGATATTGCTGTGTGGTGGTGGAAGGGACACTAACCTGCTTCTCTCTGAGTAACACATCTGACTTATGATAAGGGAGGAAGATGGGATGGTATCCCTTGGTTTTTGGCTTGTCTCTCCTAGCATGGAACCATCACTCTATGAACAAGCTGAAGTAAGGAGGTTTAAGGCTCTAGTATTCTCAGCCTTCCATACCTGGCATAGGGCTACTGCATATAAGTAGGGGCTAGGTGGAGGAGAAGGCACCAGATTTTTTTAGTCATTTTTTTCTGAATCACATTTCTGCAAAATGTAACTGAACAAAATGAGTAACACAGGAGGTTGCTCTGTGTGCTTGGCTGTACCTGCCTGGTAATTCCAATGTGATCTTCTGTCACATTAAACTGGCGAGGGGGAGGGATAAGGTCATTGTTCCAATGTCAAAAACTATTACTGTTTGTACAAAGACTTTGTAAATTTTAAAGTAATTTTTCTTCATTTTCAATATGAGCTTAGGATGATTTCTGATAACTAAATCTTTTAAAATAATTATTTTCACTAGTTTGATTATTTAATTGAGAACAGGGTTCATGTAATTTCTTATGCTACTATTCTGAATGTTGTTTCTCTAAAGTACATTTCTAAAAACTACATCAAAAATATCTATTATTTATATAATATATATTTTATACATAATGTATATATAGAGAGAAAATTTTCAGAATATAGAAAACTTTCTCTAATTTAAAATTTACATATAGGATTCTATAACATGTCTTAAATTATTTAATATAAATTTATTTTTAAACATTGGGACCAAATTAATTCTATATTTTCCTATTTCTTTACCTTTATTTTCTGATAATTAGTATGATTTTTAAAGCAATAACTGCAATATCTAGAACATTGATGCCCAGATTATTTTTTTATATCAAGAGACAAATTCAGTCACTTCATCAAAATATATTTGTAGACTTCTTAGTATTTTCATAAAACCATTTTATGTTCCGAAATATAATGATAAAAAAGAAAGCTTAGTTCTTTAACATTCTGAATTTCTATTATAGGAAGCTTGATTGGGAAGCAAAGTAGACAGTAATAGGAAAACAAGTAAATATGATAGTGTTGAGTGTTAAGTAATGTAATAAATAAGGATTAGTGAAGGCTGAACCTTTAGCAACATGGTCAGTGACGTATTCATTAAAGAAGATACATTTGAGTTGGCAGGAGTTAGTACATAAAGATCTGTAATAAGAGCATTATAGACAAGAGGCAACTGCAAAGCCCTGATGTGAGAACTGGCTTGGAATTTTCAGAGAGCAGAAAGAAAGTCACTGTAATTTAAAGTTAGTGAAAGTGGCTGAATATAGAGCTAGGTAAGTATTAGAGAGGTAGGCAGGAGCCAGATAGTGTAGTAGGATAACTGGGGCTCTCAAAATGAATTTGAAAGATAGAGAGACATATGGCAACAGGGAGGGAAATAAGTAAAGGAAAAAGTACAGATTAAGCACATAATTAGAGAGATGTTGAGGAAAATTTTTACATTTGAGTAAAAGTTATCTGTTACACGCAACAAAGGGCAAGAAAGAAATTAAGGTCTGCAAAGATTAAGAACTTTAAACAGTAGTTGAGAGGATTGTGTGTCCTTAAACACCTGGCTGAAGTTTGAAAGTGTTTATATGTGATCACTCTCTTCAGTATGTCTATGTAAAACGCTCCAGCAGCAGAAAATATCCAAGCAAAGAAAACACTTGAATTAATCTGAGCATAAGAATATTAACAGGAGATGTATGTGAAGCATATGAGGTTACGTTGTTGACAAATTTGAAAGTGAAAATACAGATAGGGTAAGAAAGAAAATAAATAAAGGATGCCTCTGGACTCCTGAACTTCACAAAAGTTTTTCAGTTTTTTTCTCTTCCCTTAGGCAGGACAAGACAGCCAAAGAGAGTAACCTGCAGTTGGGTATTTCCCTTCTTCAGGTCAATTAGGCTTTGATAATACCCCAGCTAGTTATCTAGTTCCCCTGAGGGCAGGCCTTCTTAAGAAAAACAAAGTACTCTATTCTACAGTATTTCAAAATGGCTCCTTTTTCCCTCCTCTTGCTGGAAGCCCAAGGGGATTTTTCTCAAATATTTATTTTGGGAACCTGACTGAGGTGGAGGTAAATCTCACGGTATTGTGCAGGCCCACTTATGACTTTGTTACCTGGAATTTTTAGTTTTCAGTTGACAATCTTCCATCAACTTGTCAATTGCAGTTCAAGATTTTCTACCCGGAGCTGGTTCCTGAGGTGGTTTCTCTTTATTTCTCTCTTTGTCTCTCCAATCTTGAAGGCCTTGGTTTACTCTTTGTCATCTCCTCTCTTATGGATCCATGAAGAGTTGTTGATTTTTTACTTTTTTTAGTCTTTTAACTTGTCATTAGGAAAGAGTGGCAACTTCCAAGCTCCTTACGTGCAGAGCCAAGAAACCAGATGTCTGGCACTGTTTTTGTTTTTCAAATATTTATTTCCAACTTGCCAAAAATATAATTGTTTATCTTATTATATAATTATGAAATGTGATACACAATACAGTATCTTTTTTATTTATTTTCACACTTATATATACATGTAAAATTTCCAATTATAACACATACATTGAAAAGAATTACATTACCCAAACTTTCCTTAATAGCACTTTATTCATTTATGCATACATTCTTTTGTTTATCATGTTTCTTATTAATTAGAGACAAATAAAAAATAGAAAAATAACAAGATAAGAGCAATACATCCAAAACATTTAAATACAAAATTTTTTTAAAGGTGCTTTATAGAAAGGAAGATGATAACTTATTTCAAAAATACTGCATATAAATACATAGTAAAATATTTAATGAGAATTCTAATTATAGATGAGCCCTAATTGTAACATAATAATTTATCTTTCAGGTTAAAATGTCATTGGAATTATATTTACTGTTTCTCAATACTAGGATTATTGAGAAATTTATCTAATAATTAATAGTAATATTATAAATTAGTTATACTATGGTGGTATGGACATCACAATATATATAGGCCATAGAAAATTACTCTCATTCTCTGGAAAACTGCCATTAGATCAGTGTGAATTTTATTTTGGAAGCATAGAATTTCATGGTTTCAATCTGCCATATTCTATGAAAGAATAGAAGTGCCCTTTAAAATAGTCTGAAAAATCATCAAATGTTATTAAAACAATAAATCATCAATTTATAGTATTTGGGCATTTTTTCTTAACCCTACACTCAGGCAATCCATAACTTTCTTGGCAGTTTATCTTCATGTTGCACCAAAGAACCATATATGAATCATGCGAGTATTACCATGTCATGAGTATATCCACCAAATACTTTACAGTCAACTGCAATATTCTCAATGGAAATTTGAGTTTGGCCTTTCTGTTAACTAGAAAACTTTTACTTTAACAAGTAAATTTAGGTGTAATAATAATTAAAGAAATACAAAACACTTTTAAAACATGGAAAATATACACCTTGTCTGAAGAAAAATATTGCCCATAATTCATTAAATATATTTAAATACTTATAAAACACAGTTTAACACAAAGTAGATATTTTATCACAAAATTGTGCCTTGCTTAGACTGTAGATTTATTTCACAACCAGGTTTTCAAAACAAAATTCTTTACAACCCGAAACTATTATTTTAGTCAAAACAACTGCTAGTTCTAGCTTCAGTAAAATTTAATTTGATGTGCAAGATTTTACTCTCTTATTCTCTTTATAATTTCATTTGATGAAGCCTAGTTTTTTCGCTTTGAGCCCCCTTTGCTCTCCAGTAAATTTTAAGTTCATCTTCCCTGAGCTTCCTCTGATGTCAAAAAAACTTTGTCTTTAAAATAAATAGGGTCAACCATTGTTTTATTTGTTATTATTAGTTATGAATGTCAATAGCTGGCTTCTCTTATTGTTGCCACCAATAACCTAAATGCTGAAGAAACAATACTATATTGAACTCTGAAAGATTTTAGCATAAAACTGAGTGCCCCACTTGCTTTAGAAATGAATGATTTGACAGGGATAAATTAACTCTTACATACTTGAGACCAAAAGCCAGTTGCAGAGCTACAGAAAGAAGTGTGTATGACTTAGTCACAATATTTCTGAAACACGTGTGTTCTGCATAATAGTATGTCTAATACTAAGCAATTGTGTGAAGTTGATATATATATATATATATTATTCTTTTATATTTATACACACACATACACACACATATATGTATATATATTTATTAGAATAAAATGACTAATAACAACACTCTGCTTAAAACAATTTGGAACTATCCCCTTTAGTTTATGAGGATTTATAAGAGTAGAAGAGTTACAAAGATAACTTTAAATTTTATAACTTTAAATTTTATATATTCTAGCCATTAAAATTTTACCTAGATGTAATTTTATATATTTGATTAGATCTATCTATCTTATTGATCTATCTATATTTCTATCTATCTGTCTGTCTCTATGAACTACTAAATAGTAGGCAGTCATCTAGATTTCAAAAATAAATCAAATAAAACAAAAGTCCTCTAAAAGTGAATATTTTAGAAGAATTCAGTATTTAGTAAAAATAGTAGAAGGTGGTGATCAGTTCTAAGAAAGAAAAATATATCTCAAAATGGAAAACCATTATTCTATATAGTCAAATAGACCAGGAAGCCTTCTGGGGCATGTTTTATATTTGTACTAAATTGTTGGTTATTAACCAGCATCATCTCTACATTATCAACTTTTAAGAAATGCCTCCTCCCAATTACAGAGGTGCTGAGAGCTACATTTGCCATATCTTCCTTCCCTTTATGGTTATAGTTTAATGTCTTCCAACAAGAAGTCATTATTTTCCAGAGATAGTAGCAGCCACACTTGTGGGACGACTCAAGATATTTGCTTCTTTAGGTTGAGACCTTTTGAATTGCTTGCTTTGCTGCTACAGGCTGATATTGTTTGTCAAAATTTCTTAGAGTTGAGATTTTCACTAACAAGCTAAGATAGTTATAATAGCTTCTCTAACCTTTCCTCCAGCCATTACAATGCTTGAATAACCATCGTTTCTATATATTAAAATCTCTAGCATTTCTGATTAACAGAAAGTCTTACCTATTACTAAATGAACATCGACTGCTATATCTCTAGGTTCTAGAAATGATTTCAGGGGAAAAAAAATCTTCAAAAATAATAATCTAGAATTGGTTCTCTATTCTAATTAGATCTGAAGTCATTAATGACCTCTTTGACATTGGAATGAAACAGTCATGGACCTGAAATTTAATTCTCAGACCTGAGCCAATTCCAAACCCAAATCTCCACAACAGACAGAGGAAAAAATCACTTCAGCAATGACCTTAAAATATTGCTACAATTATACAGTATAATGCTTCCTCCTAGTCTTCCTTAAATAAACCTAAACTCATTTGCCAGAGAAAAATTTGTTTTGAGGAAAGAAAAAATTTTTAAAATTTCAAGGACTACTTAGCACTGCCTCTGAATCAAAGTTAATTCCTTTGGACCTGAAACCCTGCTTTGGCCTGCCAATAAGAGTAGGGGCAATTGGTAGTGAGATGATTAATAGAGATTTGGTCTAGGTCCATTTCACAGTGTACTAGGTCGGTCATATACGTACCTTGTAGTTTTTATCCAATTCTTAAATGAACAATATGAACAGATAAATTTCAGAATCCCCACATTAATTACATGATAAATGAGGTGTGGACTAGAAAAAGGCTAAATACAAATTTTTTAAACTTCCTACCAAAAGAGTAAACCAAAACTAATACCACATCCTAGAAGACTTGCAGAGATTAATATCACCACTAAAGACTTGAAAGATGCAGAGGTGGATATTACATTCACATTCCTAAACTCCTATTTGCCCTGTATAAAAGAAATACTCATCATGAAAAATTAACTTTTTCCAATTACAGTTGTATTCCAGATATGGCTTCTCTACAGGAGCAAATTAATGACTCTAATAGTACTTGGTATGCTTCTAATAATCTTGAGAATGCTTTTATGTTTTTTGTTTTGTTTTTATCATAGAGCACTGCTATATTAGCTTACTACCTCTGTCACAATCTGGTTTTTACAGATCTTGATTATTTTTCCATTACTGAAGGCCTCATTCTGATCTACTATACACTGTATTGATGACCTCATGCTTATTGAACATGGTGAAAAGAAAAAAAGAAAATACATTAGAAACCTTGTTAACATTTATGTGTGCCAGAGAGTTAGCAATATAGTCTCCCATGGTTTAAGACCCTATCAGCTCAGTTAAGTTTATAAAAATCTAGTGGTCTGTATCATATTGAGATAAACACGACCACAAAAGAAAATTATGTTACAATTTGTACTTTCCATACAAAGGGGAAACCGTATTTGGTGAGTCTTTTTGGATTCTGGAAGCAACTTAAATATGTTGCTTTAGCTTATTTACTAAGCAACTTACGGAGAAAGAATCGGCATTAATGAAAGTTCACACTGGCACAAAAAAAATCTATCACTTGGTCAGATGACCCTGCAGATCCAATGGTGCTTATACATTAATGGCTGATAGAGATGGTATGTGAGACTTGTACATTCCCTGACAGGAAAATTAATTTGTACTTACTTCAAGTTTTGGAAAAAAGCCATGCCCCCTTTACCATGTAACTCTTCTCTTTTTGTAAAAAGCCCTTAACAGATAATGAATGATTCACCAACAAACATCAAGGTACCATGCCTCCTGAAATGCTGTTCACATTGTCTGACCCACCAAACCATAAAGTTATGCATGCAAAAAAAAAGTACATAACTCTCATGTGGGAGCAATCAAGATAACTTTAAAACACATCTAGAATCACAAATAATTTGCATGAACTGTGGATCAAATTTCACTTGCACCACTCCTGCTTTCACACTCTACCTTTGGCCACATGAGCAAATTACCTATTTCTAATGCACTTAGAATGGAAAACTACTTAAGAGTATTTTTTATATAGTTCCACATGATGTTTTGGCACTATTCAGGAGATGATAGCTAAATCAGTACAACTTCTTGATAGAGGAAGAATACTCGCAGTGAAAAGGATTTAAAGCAGTGCCTTCAGTTATTTGCTTTGCCTAAAGAAGAAATGATCAGAGATATGGATCTACTCTTGTTCATGAGCCATTGATAATGGTTTAGCTGATTGGTCATGGACTTGAAGGAGAATAATTAAAAAATTAGAGATTTGAGTTAAAAATATATCCATGTCCTCTTGAAAGACATAGAGTACAATTATATTCATGTCCCATGTAAACATTCACCAGAGGAAATTCACCACAGAAGAAGCTTTCAGTACTCAGATGGTCAAAAATGACATTTTCTATGGATGTCAATCATCATCCTCTTCTACCATCTAGTTCTTGAAGAATAAGCTTTTGAATAAGTTGTTGCTGTAGCAAAGGTGAATATTATATACAATTACACTAGCATGCTCTTACTCTCACCAACTGTTAAGGGGTTTACAAAACAAACAAACAACAAAATTGTGAACAGTAGAGATCAGTGGAGTTTTTTTGTCTTACAAAATTTTCAAGGGAAAGCTGTAGCTAGCTGGTCCCCTTGAGAAATGGAGCCATTTAAAGATTTCAGCCAGTCATAGCATGGCTAGACTATGGGGTTGTGGTTTTCTGTTCATTTTAATTTAATAAGGAAGTACTAAAAGATAACACAGAGAATGACCTACCTACATACATGTATAACCAATATTTGTGTAGACACTTCAGGACTCAATAGAGGCAGGGCCTATTGATTCAGACACTTCTGGAAATCTGACTCGGTAAATAATAATGGTGAGCATAGATGCTGAGAGTAATGAGAACATGGAATAAATGGTGACAAAAAGGAAAATATAAATCTAAGCACAGTCACATATAACAGAATCTAATATTGTAATAGCCATGAATATTTCTTACTTACTTGTTAAGTATGTATTTATATATAATCGACTGATTTTTTTTCCTTCCCCATTGCCCTCCTACCTAATATCAAGATAAATTAATAGTGACTACATTATAATTAAGTATATGTTACAATATGAAAGGGTTCTGTAATTAAATTGGAAAATAAGTTATTTATAACTCAGATCAATAAAGATGCATTTTGGGGCAAAAGGAAGTAAATATTTGGTTGTATTAAAAATAGTTTCATTATATCAGGGATAATTCTGTCTTTTCCTAAAAACTTAGATATGATTTAAAGGGGGTATATATGGATATGAAATTGGCAAAGGGTGAACTGTGCCAGTTTGTATGATTTTTAAAAAAATGAATTTCAAGTATATGGTACATCCCCCTAATTACTCCTTCTCTCCTCTAATTTTCAACCTAGCCAATATATTAATGCTAACTGCATTCCCTATGCTGTGCTCCCCATCCCTGTGACCATTTATCAACTACTAATTTATTTGTACTTTTTTAACCCTTCACCCTATTCTCCCAGGCCCCATTCCCCCTCCCTTCTGTCCATCACCAAATTGTCCACTATATTTGTGAGTCTTTTGTGATTAGTTTATTCTTTTTGTTCCTTAGATTCTGCATATAGGTAAATCATGGTATTTACCATTCTCTGTCTTATTTCACCCAGCATGTTAGCCTCTAGGCCCATCCAATGTAATTGCAAATGGTAGGACTTCATTTTTTTAATGGCTGAGTAATATTCTATTGTATACATGAACCATAGTTTCTTTTTCCAATTGTCTGTTGATAGGCATTTAGGTTGCTTTTATATTTTGGTTTTAAATTGTGTTGCCGTAAATATTGGGGCACATGGATCTTTATGAATTATTGTTTTTTTTTTTTTTTTGAGAAATACCCAGAAGTGCGACTTCTGAGTCAAAAGGTACATCCATTTTTAATTTTTAAAGAAACCTCCAGAATGTTTTTCATAGCATCTGTATCAGTTTGCAATCCAACAATGTATGAGGGTTCCCTTTTCTCCACATCCTTGCCAATCCTTGTTATTCTTCAATTTATTGATGATAGTCATTCTGACAGGTGTGAGGTGATATCTAATTGTGGTTTTAATTTGCATTTCTCTGATGATTAGTGACTTTGAGCATCTTTTTTATGTCTATTGGTCATCTATATTTCTTCTTAAGAGAAGTATCTGTTCAGGTTTTCTGTCCATTTTTTAATTGGATTGTTCAAGTTTTTTGTTGTTGAGTGGTATGAGTTTTTTATATATTTTGGATAGTAACCTCTTATCAGATGTATCATTAGTGAATCTCTTCTCCCTACCAGTTAGTTGTCTTTTTGTTTTGTTGATTTCCTTTGCTGTACAAAAACTTTTTAGTTTGATATAACCCCATTTATTTATTTTTTCTTTTGTTTCCCTTGCCCAGGAACATATATCCAAAAAGAAATTACTGCTTGTAACATCAGAGAGTTTACTGCCTGTTTTGTTCTAGAAGTTTTATGGTTTAGGTCTTATATTTAAGTCTTTAATTCGTTTTGAGTCTCTTGTATATGGTGTAAGAAGATGGTGCAGTTTCTTCTTTTTTTTTTTTGCATGTATCTGTCCAATTTTCCCAACACTATTTACTGAAGAGACTGTCTTTACCGCATTGTATATTCTTACCTACTTTGTCATATATCAAGTGAGCATATAGGTGTGGATATATTTCTGGGCTCTTTATTCTGTTCCATTGATCAATGTTATCTGTTTTTATGCCCGTACCATGCTGTTTTGATTACTGTAGCCTTGTAGCATAGTTTAATATCAGGTAGTGTGATATCTCCAACTTTGTTCTTCTTTCTCAAGATTGCTGTGGCTATTCAGGGTCTTTTAAGGTTTCATATAAATTTGAGAATTATTGTTCTAGCTCTCTGAAAAATTCCATTGGTATTTTGATAGGGAATGCATTGAATCTATCGATTGCTTTGAGTAGTATGGCCATATTAATGATGGTGATTCTTCCTACCCATAAGCATGGTATATGCTTCCATTTATTTGTATCTTCAATTTCTTTTTTCAATGACATATAATTTTCTGAGAACAGGTCTTTTACCTCCTTGATTAATTTGATTCCCTGGTACATTATAGTTTTCAATGTAATTGTAAATGAGATTATTTTCTTAATTTCTCTTTCTGAAAGTTCATCATTGATGTATAAAAATGCCACTAACTTCAAATATTTATTTTGTAACCTGCTGCTTTACTGAATTTACTGATCAGTTCTAACAGTTTGCGTTTTTATGATTCTCTGTGTATAGTATCATGTAATTGGCAAATAATGAGAGTTTTACTTCTTTCTTTTTAATTCGGATACCTCTTATTCCTCTTTCTTGTCTCATTCCTGTGGCTAAGACTTCCAATGCAATGTTGAAGAGGAGTGGTGAAAGTGGGCATCCTTGCCCTGTTCCTGATCTTAAGAAAAACACTTTTAGCCATTCTCTGAGTACAATGCTAGCTGTAGGTTTGTCATATATGGCCTTTATTATGTTGAGGTATGTTCCTTATTCCCACTTTGCTGAGATTTTTTTTTATCACAAATTGATGCTAGATTTTGTCGAATGCTTTTTCTGCATCTATTGACATAATCATATGGTTTTTATATTTAGATTTATTAATGTAGTGTATCACATTAATTGATTTGCAGGTACAGTACCAACCTTGCATCCCAGGAATAAATACAACTTGATCATGGTATATAATGTTTTTACTGTATTCCTCAATTCAGTTTGCTAATATTTTGTTGAGAATTTTTGCATCGATGTTCATAAAAGCTATAGGCCTATAGTTTTCTTTTTTTGTAATGTCTTTGTCTGGTTTTGAAGTGAAGGTAATGTTGGTTTCATAAAAGGAGTTAGGGAGCCTTTCCTCTTCTTAAAATTTTTGAAATAGTTTGAGAAGAATAGATGTTAATTCTTTAAATGTTTGGTAAAGTTCACCTATGAAGGACTTTTGTTTTGGGGGAGGTTTTTGATTACTGATTCTATTTTACTAGTGGTAATCGGTCAGTTTAGATTTTCTTTTTCTTTTTGATTCAGTCTTGGAAGATTGTCTGTTGCTAGGAATGTGTCCATTTTTTCCAGATTTTTCAATTTGTTGGCATATAATTGCTCATAGTATTTTCTTATGATCCTTTGTATTAATGTGGAGTCTGCAGATATTTCTTCTCTCATTTCTGATTTTATTTTTTGAGTCCCTTCTCTTTTTTCCTTGATGAGTCTGGCTAAGGGTCTGTCAATTTTCTTTATCTTTTCAAAGAATCAGCTCTTGGTTTCATTAATCTTTTGTATTGTTTTTCTAGACTCTATTTTGTTTATTTCTGCTCTGATCTTTATTATTTCCTTCCTTCTTATACACTTTGGGTTTTGTTTGCTGTTCATTTTCTGTTTTTTTAAGTATAAGTTTAGATTGTTCATTTGCGCTTTTTCTTGCTTCTTAAGCTAGACCTGTATTGCTATAAATTTCCCTCTTAGGACTCCTTTCACTGTGTCCCACAGATTTTGAGATGTTTTTTGATATCTTCTATGAGCTCATTTATAACCCATTCATTGATTAGTAGCATGATATTTAGCCTCCATGTGTTTGCGTATTTTTTTTTCTTGTAGTTGATTTCTAGTTATATACCATTATGAGCGGAGAAGATGCTTGTTATGATTTCTTCTTAAATTTATTGAAACTTGTTTTGTGTCCTAACATGTGGTCTATCTTGGAAAATGTTCTATGTGCACTTGAGAAGAATGTATATTTTGCTGCTTTGGGGTCAAATGCTCTGAAAATATCTATTAAATTCACTTGGTCTAGTGTGTCTTTTAGGCCCATTGTTTCCTTGTTATTTTTTTTGTCTGGAAGATCTGTTCAGTGGTGTCAATAGATGATAGATGATAAAGTTTTCTATTATGAATGTATTACTGTTGATCTCTCCTTTTATGTCAGTCAATAATTGCTTTATATATGTAGGTGCTCCTATGTTGGGTGCATATCTGTTTACTAGGGTTATGTTCTCTCGATTTATTAATCACTTTATTGTTATGTAATGCCCTTCTTTGTTTCTTATTTAAACTTTTGTTTTAAAATCTGTTTTATCTAATATAAGTATAACTATCCTGACTTTATTTTCATTTCCATTTGCATGAAATATCTTTTTCCAACCAATTAATTTCAGTCTGTGAGTGTCATTTGATCTGAAGTGTATCTCTTGTAGACAGCATATGTATGAGTCTTGTTTTCTTATCCATTTGGTTACCCTATGTCTTTTGATTGAAGCATTTCATCTATTTACATTTAAAAGGATTACTGATAGGTACATAGTTACTGTCATTTTATTATTCCTTTTTTTTTTTTTTTACACCTTCTCTTTTCACAGAAGTCCCTTTAACATTTCTTGTAATACTGGCTTGTTGGTCATGAATTTCTTAAGCTTTTCCTTGTCTGGGAAGCTTTATTTTTTTCATCGATTTTAATTGAAAGCCTTGCTGGTCAGAGTATTAGTGGTTATAGATTTTTGTTTTTCATAACTTTAAATATTTCTTGCCAGTCCCTTCTGGTCTGCAAAATTTACATTGAAAAATCAGCAGACATTATTATGGGGGTACCCTTGTAAATAACTAGCTGCCTTCTTCTTGCTGCATTTAAGATTCTCTCTCTGTCTTTGACCTTTGTCATTTTAATTATGACGTATCTTGGTGTGGGTCTGTTTGAATTCCTCTTGTTTTAGACTCTTTGTGCTTCCTGAACTTGTATGTCTAATTCCTTTGCCAGGTTAGAAAAGTTTTCTGTCATTATTTCTTCAAATAGATTCTTAATCCCTTGCTCTCTCTCCTCTTCTTCACATACTCCAATGATCTGGATATTGTTACGCTTCATGTTACCCTATAGGTCTCTTAAACTATCCTCATTTTTTTAAATTCTTTTTTATTTTTGTTGTTCTGATTGGTTTTATTCTGCTACCTTATTTTTCAGTTTGCTGATTCAATCTTCTGCTTCATCCAATCTGTTGAATACTTCTAGTGTATTCTTTATTTTATTTATTGTATTCTTCATTTCTGTCTAGTCCTTTTTTATGCTTACTGTCTCTCTGTTGAGGTTCTCATCTATTCTCCTCCTATGTTCATTGAGCATTTTTATAACCATTATTTTGGACTCTGTCTCTGGTAGGTTGCTTGCCTCCATTTCATTTAGCTTATTTTCTGGAGTTTTTCCTGTTGTTTCATTTGTGGCATATTTCCTTGTTTGCTCATTTTATTAGCCTCTCTGTGTTCATTTTTATATATGTTAGAAATATTGTTTTATTTCTCAGCCTTGGCGAGATGACCTAATGTGGACGGTGTCCTATGTGGCCCAGTAGCACACTCTCACTGATCCCCTTTGCTGGGGCCTCTGGGCTTGATCTTTGATCTTGTGTTATGTGTCGTCTTCTGTGGTTGCCAAGCCTTTTGTTACTGTTAGCACATCAATGGATGGGAGTAATGCTCAGGCTAACTATTTGTGAGCCTTGTCTATACCCACATAGTAAGAGTTGCTATGTGGGAGCTGACCCCACTGAGTGGGATTTGCCCTAGCAGGTTTGTGTACTTGTTGTAACCACCCATTGTATTTACTGCTAATGGGGCTATCAGGGGTTGCTCTGTTGTGGTCTGGTGGCAGCCTCCAGATGAGTTGGTTTTGTGGCACCTTGAAAGAGGCTCCACAGCAGGCCAAGGTCAGCCACTGCTTTTGATTGCTCAGGGCTACCTGGTAGGAGCTACAAAATGATCTGCAGATGGTTGTTGCCTATGCTGGATCTATAGGTAAGTGGAAGAGACAATGGTCCAGTTTTTCCCTGTTCCTGACCTAGGGCAGTTTAGCAGAGGGACCAGTGCTCCTCCAGGTCTGACACTGCCTGTCAGTTGCCCCTAAGTCTCTGAAATTGAAAAAGCCTCTGGATGATATGTGGGTTGGGTGGTTCACGGAACCCAGAGTCACTTATGTCTATTGAGTAAATTTCCCCTTGCCACTGAAGTGTTAGTTTACATGCCAGGGCTGTCTCTGTGATTTCCTATATAAGTTTCCAATTATAGCAAGGACATCTGCTGCCCACCTTAGGCCTGAATGTGCCCATGAGGTGGGCACTTTGTGTATGAGATGGGGCAGCAGCTCAGGGAATCAAGGGCCACTGGCCTAATAGCCTCAGTTTTCTGCAGTTTCTGTGTCTGCATATTCCCATAGTAGTCACAGACCACATGGAGACAAACTGCTCTCTGGGTCCCACAGACCCCTGTAATTCCCTCAAGATATATTGTAGCTCTTACAAACAGCAGTGGTCTGCCCACAGCAGTTTTCCCCAAAATGTGCTCACTGTGCTGGCCAAGGTTTGTTGCCTGTGCAGAATGCGCAATCCCCGAGAAAAGCAGGGGCAGGGAAGGCTGCCTGTTGATGGGCTGCAGACACTTTGTGGCTTGAGTGAAGCAGGATCTCAGGGAGACAGGGGCCATCAGACAAATACAGCCTAAGTTTTGCTCAACTTCTGTGCCCAGGTATTCCTGCTATAGTTACAGATCACAGTGAGACCAACTGTCATCTGGGGCAGTCTCACAGACCCCTGCAGTCCCCCAACACAATATTACAGCTCTTGCAGACAGCAGAGGTTTGCCTATAACTGATTTTCCTGCAGTTTCTGCCCTATCCTATCCAAAGTTTATAGCCTGTGAGGATTGGGAGACCTGGAGTGAGGGGCAGGGTGGTGGCAGTTAACTGTCAGTGGGCCAGCTGGGGCAATTTGTAGGTTGGGTGGGGAGGGGTCTCAGAGAGACAATGGCAATTAGATCAAAACAGCCTCAGTCTTGCTGCAACTTTGGTAACCATTTGTGCATTCCCACAAAAGTCTCAGATCACTGAAAGACCACCTGCTTTTTGCGACTGGCCCATAGATCCCCAAGATCCACTAAGGTTCCTGATGGCAGAAGTGATCTGCCTGAAACTGTCTCCGAGATGAGTGCTGACAGAACTGGCTGCCAGCTGTGAATGGTCCTGAATCAGTGTAGGGTGTGGCAGCCATCCAGGAACAAAAATCTCGTGGCCTGCAGTTTGAGTGGGGCAGGCCAGAGCTTCCTATGGGAGGGGTCTCTGCAGTCTAGTTGACAGGTCTGTAGATTGCCTGGCAGAGGGTTGGACTAAGGCACAATGGTAACTGCCCTTCCAGCCTTCATTCTGAGGCCTGGTAATACAGACTTTCTAGGTATAAATCCTGCTGGAGCCTCTGACCCACTGCCAGTGTACCAGGTGAGAGTCCACAGCCAGAAAGCATGTGCATGAGTCCTTCAAAGGTGCATCTAGGGTTTCAGTCTCCTTCAATCTCACATAGGCAGTTGGAATCTCCTCTGGTTTCTACTGTCAAAGTTTTTGGACAATTCTCTTCCCTGGGCTGGAGAACCCCAAGATGAGACCAGGTCCCCTCTCTCCTTCAGGGGAGCCTCGCTTTCCCTCCTAGTGATCCTCTGTCACCAGTGGGTGCGAGTCCAGCCTGATTTGTGATTTTGCTCTTCCTACTGGCTTTGAAGTGGCTCATTCTTTGTATTATAAGACTTGATGCATTATGATCAGCTGGACTTCAGATGATTCTCCACATTGATTATTTTATAATTCGGTTGTAATTTCAACACAGACCTGGGAGGACATAACCCCTTCTTTTACTTAGTCTGCCATCTTCTGCCCAAGACCTGGTCTATATGATCTAAGTAACATCTCTATCACTGAGGAGGAGATAGAAAATATATTACAGAGTTCCTTTATCTCCATTGTTCCTTGTTGAAGTTGATAATGAGAAGCACTCACATATGTGCCTGTAGTAATATATTTGATAAGTATGGCTTGAATGTGTTTGCAAGTATTTTAATAATTCATGTATATCATAAAATACATACTGTTTAAAGTGTTCTCAATTTCTGTAAGTGCTATTTGTACAAGGCATCTCATATAGCTTTTATCTCAAAACTATTTTTATATCTATCTTTTTTGAGATATGTATATGTAGCTTAGTGCTTCTTACTGCTGCATAGTAGTCTATAGTATGTAACTATCGTATATTGCTTCCTTTTTTTTTCTCTATGTATTAGATTTAGATATGTTTCAACTCACTGCTATCACAATTTCATAATTAACATCCTCACACATATCACCTGGATAAAATATAAAACTATTTCTCTGACATTTACAAAGACATTTACAAAAATGATTGTGTCATATGACATAGCTAAAACTCCATTCTAACTTCCTTTTTTTATACTTTTCCACTATACTTTTTCAGAGTCTAGAAACTATTGTTTCCAGAATCCCATCCAGTTAGAGTTTTAGATTTGTATTAAGTTCTGCTAGTTATAAGCACTCAGATGAGAATTGGAGAGTACCAATAAGTCAGAAGGCAACTCTCTGATTCTTTTGTCTGTTTTCTACTGACACACTATGCAGGTCATTTTTTCTTTGGGTCTTTATTAATAATAAAAAAAATGAATGAATGACATTGCCTAATATTCTTCTGCTTCTAATTTTTCCTGATTATCGTGAATATGAAAGTGGATTTTTTGTGTGTGTAAAGAGAATTTTACAGTATGGGACCCATATGGGCATTGCTAAGGGTCATGCGGTATAGCATTGCCCTAAAAAAACTATGTCCTGTCCAATTGTAGGTTTAAAAATATCATTTGTCATCATTTGTGCAATGATAGATTAATCATTTGGGGGAAAATTTGCATTAAACAAGATCTTAAAAACTAATCATTAAAATCATAATGCCACAGTGTTAATTTTAAAGTAGGACATATAAAATGATACTTGAGTTCACAGTTACTCCCTCCAGGCAAAGTTGTATGAAAAGTCAAATTAAAATCAGAATATTGCTTCATACTAAATAATGATAACAAGGATTGGGGATAAGTTGTACAATATTTATGACTAATTCCCTCAAGCCATGAACATTGGATGCATACATCCTCTCTATACTGATAAATCTATTATATATCCTCTTGACTTCTTTTCATGAGTCTGGTCACTTTCCACCCTGGACAGTGACGGACACACACTGCCAATTTGGTCTCATTGGATTGTTAGACATTTAAAAGTTATGTGCAAATCATCATTCTTTCATAATACATTCTGTCTTCTGAAGAAATAACTATCTTATACATACTAAAACATGAGATATTTTTAGTTAAAATCATGATTTAAATAAAATCCTTATAACTCAAAAGCTCCTCAAGAGCATAATCAGTTTCCCTTTAATTAATATTGGGTGTTTATTCCTTCGATATGCTTGAAAATGTGCCAGGCAAATTCTAGGGGTTTAAAATTTGTTTGTTGGCTTGTTTGTTTTTAAACGCTTACAGCACCTGATATTCCTAGGTGGTCTCCCATCCACATACTAACCAGGCCCAACCCTGTTTAGCTTCCAAGATCAGACGAGATTTGTCACATTCTGGGTGGCATGGCCGTAATCTTAACATTTGTTTAATGACTGAACTTATGATTCTTTTTTTTAAAACCAGATTACTGAATTTATTGCTAACATTCACTATTGTATTTATTTAGACTAGTTTTATTTTTTAAGAGAAGTTTTAACTTTGGATACTTGGATAATTTCTAGTAACTCCATATACTATATTAAAATGAGATTTTACTTTGGCAATATATAAGGCAATAGAATTAAAATAAATGGTGTCCAATGTTATTAAAAATAAAAATTATTAGCATTTTTTAACTAGTTATAAATATATAAAATGATTTGAAGCCATTTATCTTTCCATAGTCAAATTAGCTTTGGTAATACAAAATTAAATTATTTTTGTACATCTTTTCTAACATTTAATATCATTTGTATATAAATGAATCTTCTCAAACTCTGGAATAGATATTTAATCCATAGCTTTGAATGGAGCACAATTGTGTATAAAGTTAGACCTTCAAAGGCCTTAAGAAGTAAACATGTAATGATGCTCCCTCTCATCTATGTATTACAAAATACAAACCTTCTTTATATGTATGCTGAAATTAAGATCACTTATTTGTACATATTGTAATTGGAACAATGTGGATAATTTATAAAAGCTGAATTTCTCCAATTTTTTATTTCTATGTTTTACTGATGTCATAACCATGAGTTAATGCCTCTAAGGGGTAATCTAGTAAGGGACATTATTTGATTGAGTGATTCTTAATTTATGAAAAAAGTTAACTATATTAAATATTTCTGCATGCTCTGATTTTATGGCGAAAACCTGTTACACTCTATTCTTTCCATCCCTTTGTAGTTGTAGGGTGTGTGTGTGTGTGTGTGTGTGTGTGTCTTTTTTTATTAAAAGTTCCATTTACCTCTTATAATCTCAGTGTTGAGCACTTTCCATAGTAAAAGCAACTATCAATGACTTTAAAACCTTGTTTTTCTGAAATAAGGTCTGTTAGGCTTTCTGGAGACACCATTTTTAGTTCATCACCTTTTAAAATATTTGATCTTTTGAAGCTTATAGATATCATTTGTAAGATATTTTATACTGGTTGATCAATTACAATCAAATGGTAGCATACTAGGACAGATAGGCATAGATTTCTTCTTTAGAATTTATATGCTACCAATGTCAGGTAGGAAAAAATTTTCTCTGTATTATCTATCATAATATCACCTACATTCAAATAATGAGTCTAGAGAATCATTTACAAATCTTTGCATGTCTTACTTAACACAAATTTATCCTAAAAAGAAATCTAACATTTCTTAAGAACTTGGTAGATTCTATTTGTTCTGTCCAACCCCCTCACCTGCAAAAAAAAAAAAAAAAAAAAAAGTTTACTCGCCAAGAAACAAGGTAAAAATGTCATTTTGGTGCTAGAAATTCACAGTAGCAAAAATATAAGGTTTAACAGATCAAGTGATAAAGTTTACATCCGGCTTCATTACCTGTCATCCTTTCTCCCTTTTCACCAATTAACTAAATTAGACTCCTCAGAATGAATTTATGGTTTAGTAACTATAGTCCTAGTGCTTATATTAGGTTACAATGAAATGATATAACCTGTACGAAAACAATTTTTCTAGACATATCATGATTCATTAATTAATGTTATTATAAAATTGAACATTTTTTCTTCAATAAGTAATCGTGTTTTAGTTCAGTTGCTCACCATAGAAAATGCCCTTTTTAATTAGTAAATTTTAAAAATGGTTTTCAGAGCCTCTTATCTTTCTCATTTTGTCTTCCATCTATGCATTTATTAAAAAAGGTAAGTTATGTATAATGCAAAGTAATTTCACACCATTCTAGAGCTGTTAAGCCAGTATTCAAATTCTTTTTCAATACAAATGCATTCTAAAGCTTAAAGTTATTACTTGTAATGAGTAATTTAATTTATGTAATTTAATTAAACTATATTTAATTCAGTTACACGAAGACCTTCTAGGAAACTTTGAAAATACATATGATGAGAATATCCATAAATTTAAGAAAAAATATTGTGTTGAAAATATGCTTCATTATATTGTAGAATCACTGAAGAATAATGGTTCTTGAATTCTGAATGAAATTCTTTAAAAGATGATGATTATAAACAAATCATGCAACAAACAATGAAAGGTAAAATTAACATATAAAATATGATTTTAGGTTGAACAAGAAAACCTGGATGATACTTAAAGCTTACTGAAAAACAATATTAATAGAGCACAAGAGAAGTATTTTCTCCCAAAGGAATAAATTAAAAGTCAGAAAAAATCTAAAACAAAATCTTAGGTAAGTCAGTGTCTGACTGCATCCTTCTAATTTGTTCTATATGAATTATGCATAGTGGAAACAATACCATGTGAAAGTTTCTGTCAGTTTTCACTCTGTAGTGATTTTTTGTTTGTTTGTTTTGTTTTGAGAACACATTATGACCAAAGCTTATGCATATGCATGGAGACAAAAATTTATAATGGCTTTTTATTCTTAACTAAAGCCTAACACATTGAATTGCTCAGAGGCAGGGAACATGGGTCACTTATGAATAGTGTACTATGTGGTGGCTTTGGAGGCCAAAGCATAGAGTGCAGGCAGCCCATTCTTCGGACATTGAGCTACTTGGTTCCACTCCATCTACTCAAGGCATTTTATATCCAAATGGTTAGGGGTGGGGGTCACCCTCTTGATGAGCTCACAGAGTGAATAATTAAAGCTTTCCACCATATGTTTTAAAAGCAGAATCTCCTTTCTCAAACTTTCTCCTGCCTCTATTCACTTCCTGTTATTATTGATTTTTAGATTATTTCCCTACCTCTTGTACAATTATTTAGTATTTGCCTTGACTTTTTTTCCATACATTGCACTATGCATTTCTCTTTTTTTATGATTCAAATATCTTACTTAACTTAAGAAGTTGAATTTTTTACTTTATTTTTTTTACTTTCCTTATTCTGTCTTTTTATACCCCTTTATTCTTAGAATGAAGTTCTTATATTATGTTCAAAATACATTCAATAAATATATGTTGTTTGTGATGTATTTTTAAAAATACTAAAAGTTGTTTTTCTGAAATAAAATTATAAAGAATACTCCAGTCACTCTATGGTCTTCAACATAGAGGGGAGCATTTAGGAACATCATAAACTAGATAAGTGAAATATCAGGGGAAAAGTGATTAATTAAAAAAAAAAGATGCAAAGTGAAAATAGGATAATTCTGGGCATCATTATAGAGGTAATGATAGATAGATACAGAAGTATGCATAGGAGTCAGAGACTAACAGTCAGAATGAAAACTGAGTTTAAATTTTCTAGCCTTGAGAGTAATAGTAATGATTATGTGAGGAAACTGGTACAAACAAGAGAAACTGTTAAGGGGAACACAGAACAAATTTATTTATATACTTTGACATAAAGACTGAAACTATTGAACTAAGGAACTGGCCAAGGAATAAAAAATTCATACATTAGAAACAATAAATGTTATTATCTCTCATTTTTTATTCAATTGATACTATTAATTCATTAGAGAAGAGAAAATAACCATTTCTCAAACTCATAATGGTCCATCCTCAGGAAGATGTGATAGTCACCACAGAACTAAAAATAAATGTCATTGGAGACTGTTGTATTGTTGTCTCATGTCTTATCACTTTTCTAATAAATGAGATTATAAATCATTCTTGGATCTACATAATTTTTTAAATTTCCACACTTAAGCTGCTTTTACAATTTCCACACTTAAGCTGCTTAGACTTTTCTTTAATTTTTTTTTAAATTTCAACCATCGCATGTAGAAACTTTCTGGAAATAATCAACATGTGCAACGGCAGTTTCTCTTTTCTCTCTCTCTCTCTCTCTCTCTCATTCTTTCTTTCATGCACAAACAGGCACGCATGCATGTGCACGCACACGCGCACATGTGCACACACACACACACACACACACACACACACACAGATTGGATTCTATATTCTAGACTATCATGTGGTTTTATTGCTGATTCATTAAGGCTGCCAAAGAATTTTGCCCTACAGATGATGTGTCAGAATAGAAATTTATGAAAAAGGTCCAAGAAAAAATATTACTTTTTCAAGAAAAATTGAAGAACTACTTTCTGTCTCTATATAGATTTGCCCATTTTGATCATTTCATATAAATGAAAACATG
This sequence comes from Macroglossus sobrinus, assembly GCA_004027375.1. Taxonomy (NCBI): domain Eukaryota; kingdom Metazoa; phylum Chordata; class Mammalia; order Chiroptera; family Pteropodidae; genus Macroglossus; species Macroglossus sobrinus. The sequence continues at coordinate 56,302 of PVKZ01002857.1, read as the reverse complement.
AATAAGTAGTCCTTTCTTATTTGTTTCTTTTACTTACAATAATATTTTTGAGATTAATTCATATTGTACCATATGTCAATGCTTCGTTTTATATAGTTAAATAATATTTCATTGCAAAAACATTACATTTTGTTAATTTATTCATGTTACTGGAGATTTTGGTGGTTTCCTCTGTTTGTCTATTAAGAATAATGCTGTTATGAACATTTGTTAATACCTTTTATATAACCATTCTATGAGGAACCACCAAAACAATTTTTCATAGTTCCAAATTCTTCATATTATTTGCTAACACATTTTATTGTCTATCTTTTTTTTTAGTGTAACCATTCTAGCAGATATGAAGTGGTATCTGATGGTTTTGATTTGAATTTATCTAACGTTGTTGACCATTTTTCATGTGCTTATTGGCCATTTGTATATCTACTTTGGATAATTGTCTATTTAAATGTGTTACTTATATTTATTGGGATATATATAATTTTATTATTAAATTATAAAAGTTTTAAAATATATTTTGGATTCAAGTGCCTTATCAGTAATGATTTGCCAATGCTTTCTCTACTACTGAGGACTGGTTTTTACTTTCTCATTGATACAATTAGATTGCAAAAATTTTTAATTTTGGTCAAGTTCAATTTTTTTTTGTCACGTGTGCTTTTGATGTCATACCTGAGAAATCACTGCCTAATATAAAGACACAAAGTAGCTCATATGTGTTTTAGAGGTTTGCTTTTACATTTGGACCTATTATTCATTTTTACTTAATTTTTGTATAGTGGACATAAAAAGAGTCCATTTAATTTATTCACATGTGAATGTCTAGTTATCCCAGCACTATTTGTTCAAAAGATATGCCCCCATTAAATTGCCTCGAAACCCTTGTCAACTAAGTACAAATGTAAAGGTTTCTTTGTGGACTCTCAATCTTATCAAATTGATCTAGATGTCTGTCCTATGCCAGTCCCACATAGTTTTGATTACTTTATCTTTGTAGTAAGCTTTGAAATTGAGAAGTCTTAGTCTACAAATGTATCCTTCATTTTCAGGATTAGCTATTCTAGGCTCCTTGCATTTCATATAAATTTTAGAATCAACTTGTCAATTTCCACAAAACAAACACAAAAACACAAACAGGTAATTAGAATTTTGATAGTGCTTTCATTGAATGTGTAGATCTATTAGTGGAGCATTGCTATCCTAACAATTTTAAGTCTTCTGGCCTATAGATATGAATATTTTTATATTTTCTTAAATTCTCTTTAATTTCTTGCAACAATGTTATATAGTTATCAGTAAACAAGTCTCACTTATTTTGTTAAATTCATTCCTAAATATTTTATTTTTATTGATGCTGTTGTAAATGGGGTTTTTTCATTTCATTTTTGGATTTTGATAGTGTGCATTTTTCAATTAAAATTTTAATATAGATTGCATATATTGTGGGATCAGTAAACTTGTGTATAAGTTCAAATAGTTATTAGTGGATTTAGGAATTTTCATGTATAAAATCATGCCATCTTCAAATAGAGATAAATTTACTTCTTTCCAGTCTGTATATCTTCATTTCTTTTTCTTACTTAATTACCCAATCTACAACCTCCTGTAATGATGAATAGAAGTGGCAAGAATGGATACCTTTGTCATTTTATTCTCCAAATGTTTTCTCCACAACTATAGATATAATCATGTTTTTTTCTCTTCTGTGTTATTAATATGGCCTATTATATTGATAGATAGATGCTAAACAAATCTTGTATGCCTGTGATAAATTTCCCTGTCCGTGGTGTTTATTTTTATGTGTTGCTAAACTTGATTTGCTAGTATTTTTTGCAATATTTTACATTTCCACTCTAAAGTGATATTGGTCTGTAGTTTTCTTTTCAGTGGTGTCTTTGTTTGCTTTTCACATGAGAGTAATACTTACCTCAGAGAATGATTTAAGAAGTGTTTCTTCATCTTCTATTTTTGAGAAGACTTTTGGAATAATTACTATTATTTATTATTTAAATGTTTTAAATGTTTAATAGAATTCAACAGTGAAGATATTTAGGTCTGGACTCTTGTAGAAAGATTTTTGATTATTAATTCAATCTTGATACTTGATATAATCTATTTATAATTTCTATGTTTTCTTAAGTCAGTTGTAGTTTTGTTTCTAAAAATTTATTCATGTTTAACTCATTGTTCCTACAATTAATATATATATATATATATATATATATATATATATATATATATATTTTTTTTGTAATGAAAGATTAAAACTGCTTTCTCTGGTTCTATTTTTAATTTAAGTAATTTAAGTAGTCTCTTATTTTTTTTCTTGGTTAGTGTAGCTAAAGTTTTATTAATTTGTCAATTATTTCAAAAAAACAACTTTTGCTTTGTTGATTTTTTTAACTTGTCATTTCTTATTTCATTAATTTCTGCTCTATATTTGATTATTTCTAAAAAGATTTTGAGCTCAATTCAATGCCATGGGAACAATTCCAAAGTGTAGGTGTGTGTGGCATAGGAAGCAGTTCCCACACCAATAAGCAGCATTGTCAGGACTGACATCACCTACCAGGAGATCATGTCAGATTCCACAGATTAAGGGAACAGTCCTAGATGACTGCCTCCCTGTCCTCTTCAAAATGCCAGTCACAAACCCAGGTTATCACCTGTTCTTCCGATCAATTGGCTATAGATTGGAGGTTCCAATGACTCTCCTCCTTAGGTTTGATTAATTTAGTAGAGCAGCTCATAGAACTCAGAGAAATATTTTACCTATGAGATGATTGGTTTGTTATAAAAGAATATATCTCAAGAATAATCAGATGGAAGAGATGCATAGGGTAAAATACAAGGAAGGGGCATGGAGCTTCCATGTACTCTCCCCAAATTCTCTTCTCCTATCCTTTTATCTTTCTCTTTCCAAACTGTGAGCCAGGTCCAATCTAGTAAATCCCACTTTCTCTGACACCAATTAAGAAAGTGTTCTGAAACCCAATTTCCAATGTGTGTATATATGAGGAGGGGGCAGAATTTCCCACACCAACAAGTAATTCTCTGATATCAGCTGGGTATTATATAATTCAACTCATTTCTGACAGTGTCTTCTTATAGATAACATTTGTTACCACATGTCAAGGGCTCGGTCCTATAAGACTGTTCCCCCACCCCCAGAACCAATTATAACTTCAGGTTCTTACCTGTGCTTTTGACCAACTGCCTACAAATCAGAGGTTCCCACAACCCACTGCTTAGGTTGGATTAATTTGCTAGAATGGCTCACAAAACTCAAAGAAACATTTTACTTACTAGATTACTCATTTGTTATAAAAGGAAATAACTCAGGAACAGCCAGATGGAAGAGTTACATACTGCAAGGTATGGGGAAAGGGCGGGGAGCTTTCATGCCCTCTCTTGGCACACCACTCTCTTCACATCGCCATGTGTTCACTAACCCCAAAGATCTTTGAATTCTGTCCTTTTGGAGTTTTATGGAGGCTTAATTACATAGGCATGATTAATTAAATCATTGGCCATTGTGGGGAGGAGTGATTGATTCAACCTCCAGCACCTCCCCTCCTCCATTTCTCAGAAATCAGGGAGTGGGACTGAAAGTTTCAACCCACAAATTATGGTTGTTTCCTTTGGCAATTAGCCCCCATCTTTAGGTGATTTCCAAAAGTCACCTCATTAATGTAAACCCAGTGATTCTACATTTTTTAGCTGGTTTTGTTATAGGTTCATATATGCTTATAGTTATAATTTTCTGATACTTAAATTTACCCATCATTATAAGATATCTATTTATAACAATAATTTTTGTTTTAAAGTCTATTTCACCTTCTTTTAATATAACTACTCCAGTCTTATTTGATTACTGTTTGCATAATATAATTTTTTAAATATTTTTACCTTAAAACTATATATATATTTTTGAGTCTAGAGTGTTTCCGTTATAAATAGAGTATAATTAGATTATGGGGTTTTTATTAATTTTTCAAACCTGTGATTTTTATTGGAGTATTTATTTTATTTACACTCAATTACTGATAAGGTAGAGTTTACATCTGTCAATTTGATAACCCATTTTCTATATTTCTTATGTTTTCCTTTTGTGTTTTTGTTTCTATATTTCTTCATTACAGTCTGCTTTTATGTTAAATTGGTTTTTAAATTTCTGGTAACATTTTATTTTCTTTGTTTCTTTTACTTTATTTTTTGAGTTGTTTTCTTAGTGATCGACCTTGGGATTACAATTTGTATCTTAACATAAGATACAATTTGCATCTTAACAATTTGTATTTTAGCATTCTACAGTAGTTTTGTCTACAGGGAATACATTCTAAGCCCCCCAGTGGATGCTTGAAACCACAGATAGTACTAAAACCGATATATATTATGCTTTTTCTTATGCATACATACCTATGATAAAGTTTAATTTATAAATTAGGCACAGTAAGAAGTTAAAAACAATAATTAAAAATAAAATAGAATTATAACAATATTGTGTAATAAAAATTATGTAAATGCAGGCTCACTCTCAAATTATTTTATTGTACTATACTCACCTTTTCACCTAAATAAGGGAATACTCTACAGCTTCTCTTTGGCATATCCAATTTGCCAGCGCAACTGTTCTTGTTCTTTGGGACCATGATTAAGTAAAATAAAGGTTACTTGAACACAAACACTTGACAGCTTGATAATCTGATAAATGAATTAGCTACTAAGTGACCTATGGGTGGGTAGTATATACACTGTGGATTTGCTGGAGAAGGGTATGATTCACATTTCAGGCAAGATGGAGCTGAATGGAATGAGATTTCATCACATTACTCAAAACAGTGCATAGTTTTAAAATTATAATTTTTTTTCTGGAATTTTTTATTTAATGTTTTAAAACCATGGTTGACTACAGGTAACTGAAACTGTGAAAAGTGAAAACATGAATAAGGGAGAACTACTGTAGTTTAGCTTCATTCTAAAATAATTTTGAAAGTATACACAAACTTTTTTCAATTATATTTTCATTTACACTATTATCTTTATGCATAATAACCACAACATAGTATTGTAATTGTTGTTTTATTTGTCTTTTAAAAAAACATAGAAAGTTATAAAAATATATTTTACTATATTTTATAATTACCTATGTAGCTACTTTTACCAGTGTTCTTTATTTCCTTGTGAGAATTTAATTGTTCTTTAGTTTTTTTTAATTTCATTTAGAAGGACTTTTTTTGAATTTTTTAGCATAGATTTGCTAGCAAATAATTCTCTCATTTTGGTTTTTCTGACAATGACTAAATTTATCTTTTACTTTTGAAGATTAATTTTACTGTGTATAGAGTTCTTTGTTGACAATCTTCCTCTTTCAACACTGAATACATCATGTCTCTGTCTTCAGGTCTCCATGGTTTCTGAAGAAAAGAGCTGTTAATTTTGAGGATTCCTTGTATGGGATGAGTTATTTTCTCTTGTTCTCTAGATGTTCTCTTTGCCTTAGTTTTTGATAGTTTGATCATGCTGTGTTTCTTCTTAGTGTGGATCTCTCTTACTTTTTAAGAATTTGGGTTTTTTTTTGGTGTGTGTGTGTGTTTTTTTTTTTAGAGCAGTTTTAGGTTTATAACAAAATTAAGAGGGTGGTATGAAGATTTCCCAAACATCCCATCTTCACAATGTATAACCTCTCACATAAAAACATCATTCATCAAAATGTTATCTTTATTATAAAAGATGAATCTACATTGACATGTCATAATCATCCAAAATCCTCAGTTTACCTTAGGATTCACTCTTGGTATTATACATAGGTTTGGACAAATGTATCATGACATATATCAACCATTATAATATCATACAGAGTACTTTCATTGTCCTAAAAATTCTCTGTATTCTACCTATTTATCCCTCCTCACCATGAGTCCTAGGGACCACAGATTTTGTATTGTCTCCACAGTTTTGCCTATTCTATAATGTCATATAATTGAAATCACACCGTATGTAGTTTTTTCTTATTGACTTTTTTCACTTCATAATAAATAATTTTGTTTTTTATAATTTTAAAATGATAGCTCTAGGTGTAGTTGTCTTGGAATTTATCTTTCTTGATATTCTCTGAGTTTACTGGATCTTTGGTTTGGTGTCTCACATTATTTTGAGGAAGTTCTTAGTCATTATTGTTTCAATAGTTCTTTTGTTTCTTTTCTCTTTCTTTGGCTCTGATTTTCCAATATGAGTTTGTTATACCTTTTATAGTTCTCCCATAGACTTCAGATATTGTTTCCCCCCACCCCTAGCTTTATTTCTTTCCTCCTTGGTTTCTGAGGATTCTATTGACATATCTTCTACTTCAGAGATTCTTTCCTCTGCCATGTCCAGTCTACCTATAAGCCCATCAAAAGCATTCTTAATTTCTGTTATGTTTTTATTCCAGCATTCTTTTCTGGTTTTCTCATTGGATTTTCACCTTTGCTTACATTGCCCATCTCTTCATGGATGTTCTCTATTTTATTCACTAGAATTCTTTGCATATTGATCATAGTTGTTTTAAATTCTTGGTCTGATATTTCCAACATCACAGCCATGTCTGGTTCTGATGCTTGCTCTCTCTCTTCAAATTCTGTTTTTTGCTTTTTGGTATGCCTTGGGATTTTTTATTGGTTGCTATACTGGATACAACTGTATTGGGTAAAAGAAACTTGTATAAATAGGCCTTAAGTAATATGGCAGTGAGGTTTGAGGAAGGGAAAAATATTTTATGGTTCTATGATTAGACCTCAGTTTTTAGTGAGCTTATGCTTCTAGACTGTGAACATCTCGTGTTTTTCAGTTTTTCCTCCCGTTTTGGTGGCACAGGATGACTAAAGTGGGCTGGAGTTGAATTTTTTCCTTTCCCAGTAATTTTGACTCTGCTATTATCCATGTGTTAGGCTCTGTCACTTTCCATTGAGGGCAGGCTGTGTTAAGAACAGAGTGCTCTGGCATGTTTCAAAATGGTTTCTTTCCCCTCTCCCTGCTGGAAGAAGGAGGGAATTTTTCTCTGATATTGACTGTGGGAATCTGGTCAAATTCCTGGAATTAAACCTCACCACACTCTGGGGTTCCTTCAGGAGTTTTTAACTTTTAGACTTCTACACACTCAACCTCCAGAAAGTTATCAATAACAACTCAGTTTTCCCTACCTCAGCACTGGTTCCTGTGTTGGTTTCTGCTGGTGAGTCAATTCTTCAGTAAGCCATGACTTTTTGTATGTGTTGGTTTGTCTTTTCAATCTTGGGGCAATGGTTTGCCCTGAGTCCTCCTCTCTGTTATAGACCCAAGAAGAGTTTGTTTTTTGGGTCTGTTTAGCTTTTTATTTGCTGTTAGGATGGAGCAGAGACTTCCAAACTTCTTTCATGAGGAACTAAAACTGGAAGTCACTTTGAGTTTATCCTGCTAAGGATTTGTTGAGTTTCTTAGATGTATGGATTAATATTTTCATCAATTATGGAATATTTCATTCATTATTTTGTTAAACATTTTTTCACTTTATTTTTTTAATTCTTCTGGGGCTGCTGTTACATATATATTTGTACCTTTAATAGTATCTACAAGTCTCTGAGTTTTTGTTATTTTTTTTATACTTTTTAAATTCTGATCCTCAATCTGAAGAATCTCAATTTATTTATTTTAAGTTTGTTGATTCTTTCTTCTTACAGGTTAAATTTGATCTAGTAATTTTCATTCTCGGTAATTTCCTATTTAGTTATTATATTTTTCAACTCCAGAGTTTATATTTAGTTTTTAAATATAATTTACATCATTTTATTTATACTCTATGTTATAATATATTATTGTCATACTTAAATTTAATTATTTGTATATTATTCTTTAGTTATGGAACATATTTATATTAGATGTTTTAAAGTTTCTATATCCCTTAAGAGACAGTTCCTATTTACTGATTTTATTTTGTGTTTATGTGCGATACTTAACTGTTTCTGTGTGTTTTATGATTTTTTCTAAAAACTGGACATTTGTATAGCATAATATGACAACTCTGGTAATAAGGTGCTTCCTCCCCCTCAGGCCAGATTTTGTTGTTCTTCTCATTATTGTTCAAGTTGCATCTTTAAGCACAATGGGACCAGGAGACATAATCACCCTTTCAATTAGAGAAGTGAAGACTTTATGGAAAAATATGACTTCAAAAGTAACATAAATGAAAAAAAGGATTCTAGCAAACAGAAAAAAGAAATTTAAAAATAAAATATTTTAAAATCATGTCCATTTATATATAGGGATAATATGTAATACATTATCATTTAATCACTGAGTTAATAATAAAAATTTTAATCATGTTCCTTCTAAAATGATCTAACCATTTATAATTTTGAGAATAGACTTGTATATATATACTATATATTTTTTTCTTCTTTGCATATTATGTACACCATCCAGTAGTGGGTATATGTATGTGTGATATGAGCATCGGTAGCATTTTACATTATTGTATAATTAATATTCAATATTTAATATGAAAGTAAATATTCCATTAAGTGTAGTGCTGAGTTCTATATAGAAACACTCAAGATAGTTTTGTTTATTTTCATTGTTGTTGTTGATGATGATGATGATGATTACATTCTTGTGTGCTGATTAAAAACAAATCCCACTTCTAGTACATTCACTGTTCACATCAAGATACAAAAGCCTTAAAATAACTACACAGGGTCATGTTGCAAACTGTTTGGCATTATTATATCAACTGTGAACTCTGTGCCAGTCCTGGCATATGAATCTTCTTCAGCAGTGGTTGCTATGGTAAGTAATTGTGAATATTCTTTTTCATATTAAATGAAAAGGAAGTTAAATAATATGAAGAAGTACATAAAATGCACTTATAGAGATTAAAGCTAATGTGAAACCTCTGGGGCATGAATACAAGGTTTGAATAGAAATTGATTCACTATATTATTTTAATCCAAAGACTTTCCTCCAACTTACAAAGGAATCAGCATTATTTTTAGGCCTTGTGTTTAAATAAAATACACTGACAACCAAAAGAAAAGACATCTAAGCCACAGCCGTTCTTTTGAAGCCTCAAAAGGACCTATCTATAATAACATAAGGTATGAAAGAGTGAAACTACAGAAGACTGAAGTGCCAGGACTGTAATATATAATTACATTTTCAAGAATCATTTCTAAATATAACTTAAATTCTGAAATTTTCCTCAAATAACAAATATCACCTTCAATTGTCTTTTCAAGATGGATTGCAAAGCTATTTTACTAGCTGTTATAACACAGGACCAATGTGGAGCTTCCATACTTCAACTGTCATAATCTGTTTTAGATGGCTGTTTGCTACCTATTATTTAGATATGGGGCAAGGCCGTCTTCTAGAATAGAAATGGTTTTGTATTATTAGTGACCAATAAAACATAGAAATAGAGAAATGAATGACATAAAAAATGTTCAACAGACAACATAGGGAATGTGAAACAGGGATATTTTTTTAATTATGCGGGCAGAAAAAAATTTCAAAATCTTTCCTTTTGAATCAGAATTTCATCAATATCTCTTTTACTTCTTGTATATCTTCTATCATTTAATAGCAACAGGTCTTGCCTTATTCATTTAAATAATAATTATTTAATATTTTAAGGTAACAGATTCAGTGTCTATGATTGCCTGAGAGGTAAAGTAAATACAAGATTTAAATCCAGCATCAGAAACAGAGTCGTGGTGCTGGTAGTAAACTGGAGAATATATAGCCAACCTAAAGATATTCATATTTAATTTATTTTGAAACAATTTGCTGGAAAAAGAAGCACATTTACTTATATTTGTATAGGCTACAAGTTTTGATAGCTCTAGTAAATTATATAGCTAAATTGGTGAAGGTAACTTTGAGCCCTGTCTCTTTCCCTTCTAAGTTGTGGGCCAGGCCCAAATCTTCTAAAAGATTACACCTCCATTGTATAAATGAACACTGTGTTCTTTAAGACTAGTTCGTGTAGGATACAATAATTTGCACTAATATGAGCTAAAATGAAATGGAAGATACATACCCTTCTGTTAAATTAACTTAGAGCATAAATTATGAGATCAATCATATTAATATCTAAAATAGTATTTTATTTTTGAGAGGAATGATATTGGTTTACAGAGTTCAAATATAAGACATTAAGACTGTTGAAAGATGGAGAAAAATTATTTAATCAAAGTAATAATTGAAATAGATATGAAAATTCCAAATTTACTATAATTCTGTCCTTGTAAGAGTCACTAATAATACATCACTTTCTTATCTAAGTACCAATGCTCCTTTCAGTGACAGAGCCATATGAAATTTCTCTTTTGTCTTTTTCCTTCCTCTTTCCTACCAGCCTTCTCTTTTTATCTCATTTCTTCTCTGCCCCTCTCTCCTTTTGTCTTCTCTCTTTTGAAAATCTTTTTTTCCTGAAGACATCCTGCATGTTCATCTTCTGTTGGCTATATGGGCATTTTAGGAGAAAGGCGCTGTATTCAGGGGTGCAGTATGTGGCTGATTAGCCATGACAGTGACTAGATAAGCATATACATTTAATTTAGGGTTACATGTCACTGACCTAATTTACATTATCAAGTGTGGCTTCATAACTAACAAAAGATATATTTTATTTGTTTACTGGATGTGTGCTTTTATCATTTAATTGGATCCAAATTATAAAGGGTACGCGAGAAAGAATAATCTATGAACTTCTGCAAAACTAATTATTTTCAAAGTTTTTACCGCATATACTTATTTTTATAATGTTAATAATATTCAAAATTATGTGTTACCTCCAATTTTTTAGGACATAAGACACACATAAAAGCAATCTGCACATTTAAAAATTCTTTCTTTTAATATTCCTTATTATTACATATTGCTATATAAAAATATATATTACAATTATAATCGCTATAAAGTATCCAAACTACAATTACTATAATTATAATTTTACTATTTTTTATTTCTAACTTATTGAAGAATATTTTAAATACAGTTAACTGGATGGATAAAAAGTATACAGTTTGATGGCTTTTAACAAATGTATTTCTCTATTTAACCCGCAATATGTAAAACATTTCCATCACCTCAGAAAATTTCTTTTTTATATTTCCCAATTAATTTTTTTCAAACTCAATTTCGACTGTCATGATTTCTATAAAAAATTAATTCGAGCTTGACTAGAGAATTCAATCATATAGAATATACAATTTATCATCTGTAATATACAATTTATCATTTACTCAACATGTTTTGAGATTCATTGATGTTGAGAGTATGAAGATTCTCTTCCTTTTTAATTGCCAATAATTATTGCATTCTATGAATAGACCACAATTTGCTTATTCATTCTGCTATTAAAGGACTTTGGAGTTGATTTTTGTTGTGTAACTATTATGAACAAAGTTATGAAAAATATTGTAGAAGTCTTGTTACATAAGTTTGAATTTTACTTGGAAAAATTACAAAAATAAACATTTTGGTTGTAAAATGTTAATTAATTAATGTTAAGTTTTATTTGTTTTTATCTATTTTTATTATAATGACATTGGTTAAAGAAATCTAGTAAGTTGCAGGTGTACAATTCAACAGTAAGGCATATATATTGTATCATGCGTTAATTGCCCATAGTTCTGAAAAGATTTTTGCACACTGATGTTCATAGCAGCATTATTCACAGTGGCCAGAACATGGAAGCAACCACAGTGTCCTATGATAAATGATTGGATAAAGAAGTTGTCGTACATATATACAATGGAATATTACTCAGCCATAAGAAGAGATGAAATCCTGCCATTTATGACAACATAGATGGACCTTGAGATAATCAGGCTAAGTTAACTAAGCCAGACATAAAAAGTAGAAAACCACAATTTTTTTAATAATGTGATTATGCCATTTTACACTGTCACCTGCAGTATGTTAGATTTCTAGTTACTCTACATCCTTGCCAACATATATCTTTTTGTCAACATTGTTAAATTTTATATTAGTTTTTCTGTGAGTTTTTCTAATTTTGGTTTGAATTTACATTTTGCTAATGACTAATAATGTAGAATATTTTTTATATCCTTAGTCCTATATCTTCTTTTGTAATATATATGTACAAGTCTTTAGCCCATGTTTTACATTTAGCTATTTAAAAAAAATTATTGTTATTATTTATTGGAGTTTATTATATAATCTAAATACAACTTGCTTTTATATATTTATACTGATTATATATTCTTAATTAAATTTTTTTCTGGTTGGTTGATAAATATACTTGTGTTTTCTTACAGAAAAATTTTGAGACAAAAATTTACTTTTCAACTCAAAAGAATCATGAAGAGAAATTTTACATTATATTCCCTGTGAGGTTGTTTGTGTTCTTCCAGATGAGCACTGCATTTTTTAAATTAAATTTATTGGGGTGACATTGGTTAATAAGATTATGGAGGTTTCAAGTGTACAATTCAATGATACTTCATATGTATATTGCAATGTGTGTTCACCACTGAATCAAATTTTTTTCCATCACCATATGTTTGACCCCCTTTGCCCTTATCTACACCCTCTCCTTTTCTTCTGTAACTACTTAACTGTTGTCTGTTTCCATGAGTCTCTGTTTGTCTTGTTTGTTGTTTTCAGTTTTATATTCCACATATGAGTGAAATTATATGGTTCTCAACTTTTTCTATCTGATTCATTTCAATTAGCATGATAATCTCAAGATCCATCTGTGTTGTCACAAGTAATAGTATTTCATTTTTTTCTTAAATCTGAGTAATATTCCATTGTATATACATACCACATCTTCTTTATCCAATCATCTATAGAAGGACACTGTTTATTTCCATGTCTTGGCCACTATGAATAATATACTGCTGGTGGGACTGTAAACTGGTACAGCCAATATGCAAAACAGTATGAAGATTTCTCGAAAAAATAAGAATAGAATTGCCATATGACCCAGCAATCTCTCTTCTGGGTAGCTACCCCAAAAATTTGGAAACATCTATCTGTAAAGATATACATACCTTGATGTTCATTAATTAAATTTATGAATGTTTCTTTTAATGAGTTTTTGTTTTATATAATATCTGGGGGGTTTTTTATGTCTGTGTCTTGAATAAGAAACCTTTGCCTAAATTAAGACCATAGAGTTATTCTCACATAATTCCTATGAGAAATATGATATATCAACTCCTATTTTTAGGTCTAGAATCTTATTTGACTTAATTTTTATTTTTGATATAATATTATGTTTTTCACACAAGTATTTAAATATTTTAGCAGCATTTCTTCAAAAGAATATATTAACCAGTGAATAGTTTTAGTATGTTTGTAGAAAATCAAGTATATGTCTATTTATGACCTTTCTATTATGTCTCATTAATTGATTTTTTTATTCTTACATTGATATGAAATTGTATTAGTTGTTTTATAGAACTTTTACAGAGAGGTCATGTCAATTATCCAAACTTGTTATTTTTGAAAAAAATTTAAAGCTACTCTTGGTCCTTTCCATGTTATAATAATAATTTGAAATTAATTCTTTTGCTATAAGAATAAAAGAGGGCCAATATATTGATTAGAATTGTAGAGAATCTGTAGGTTAACTTGGAGAACACTGACATTTTAGGAATATTGAGGTTTTTAACCTATGATCCTGATATAGACCTCCATTTATTCAGATTTTCTTCAATTTCTCTCAGCATTATTTTGTAGGCCTTGCACAGTTTTTATTTAATGAGTCCCTCCATATTTTTAATGGCATTTTAAATATTTTAATATTTTATTTTTCAATTTTTTCTTTCTAACATTTGAATGACATTTTTTATATTGACTTTGTACTTTGCAACCTTGTTAAATTTCAGTATCGACTTTAATATTCGTGTGTTAGATAACTCTGAATTTTCTATGTATACAATTATATTGTCTGCACCTGAATACAAGTAACTTTTTTATTTTTAATATTTGTGCATCTTATTACTTTTACTTGCATTTTTAGAGTGGAACATTGTACCTCACCAGAGTGTGGAAAAGAAGTGAGAAAGGATACTTATGTTTTCTCTTGATCTTAAGAAATGCTTCCAATAATTCACTATGAAGAAAAAAGTGTCATTAGTTATTTTTGTTTGTTTCTTGTAGATCTTTTTATTGAGAAAATTCTCTTTTATTCTACTCATTGAGAAATTTTATTATGAATGGTATGAATTTTATTAAATAATGTTTCTTCATATATGAGATAATTATTTATTATTTCTTCAGTGGTTAAATAAACATCCCTGTGATAACCCACACTTGGTCATAATATATTATGAAATTCAAATATTGCTGTATTTTACTTGCAAATTTTATGTAAGAATTTTGAGCCTATGAGAAGTAATTGTCTTCAATGTTTTTTCCCCCTAGAATTAGCCTTCCGAGGTCTTAGTATCAGAGCAATTTTTAAAATGAGTTAAAAAGTGTTTATATTTTCTTTATTTTCAGAAAGTGTTTCTTTAATACGAGCAATATTTCCTCCTTAATTCTTGGTAGAATCCACCAGTAAAACCATTTTTACCTAAAGTTTTATTCTTGAAAGGATTTTAAATTACAACTCTAATTTCATTTACAGATACAAAGTTATTCAGATCTTCTACTTCTTGAAACAAGTTTGATATGTTATTCTTTAAGACATATTACTATTTTATCTATGCATTCAAATTTATTGGCATTATTTCAAGTTATTTGGAATATTCTCTTATTATCCTTTATGTCTCTAAGATATGTAGTAATCTGCCTATTTGCAAATATTGGTGGTTTCTATTTCTTCTTTTATTTTTTTTATATTGGTCTTGCTAAGATTTGTATTAATTTTAGAAGTATTTCAAACAACTAACTTAAGTCTAGTTAACTTTTCTATTTTTTTAAAATTATCTGTTTTACTAACTTCTGCTCTATGTTTTTCTATACTACAGTCTACACTGAATTTAATTTAGTCTATAGTTTTGGATTTTCAAAATGAATGATTAAATTATCAATTTAAATTTTTTTCTTTGCTAATATAGACATTTAAATGTTTAATTTTTTTCTACATAATGTTTTAGCTACATTTCACAAAATTTTAAATTAATTTTTATTATTTTACTCTTACTCATTTTAAAATATCTTCTAACTTTACTTGCCATTCATACTTTAATACATGCATTATTTAGAAGTGTGGTGGTTCAAGTCCAAATTAGAAATTATTAAAATATTAAATTATTAAATTATTAAAATATTAAATTATAATTGAAATTATATAAAGCACATTCTTTGATCACAGATAAATTAGAAATTAGATAAAATATTATATTAATTTAATTATATTAAATTAGATTTTTTTATATTATGAAGTGATCCTTGATGAGTCTAGTACCTACCTGGCGCTATACATATTTATTACAATATTACTGACTATATTTGTTTTCCTATACTTCACATCCCTATGACTATTTTATAACTACCAGTTTGAACTTCTTAATCCTTTCACTTTTTTCTTCTAAACCCCTTCCCCACCAATCTGGCAATTACTAATTTGTTCTTTCTATCTATGAGTCTGTTTTCATTTTGTTTGTTCGTTTATATTGTTCCTTAGATTACACATATAAGTGAGCTCATATAGTATTTGTCTTTGTCTGACCTATTTCACTTAACATAATACCCTCTAGGTCCATCCATGTTGTTACAAGTGATAAGATTCACTTTTTTTATGGCTGAGTAATATTCTATTGCATACATATATGTATCACTTCTTTATACAGTCATCTATTAATGGACACTTAGTTTGCTTCCATATCTTGGCTATTGTAAATAATGCTGCAGTGAATATAAGGATGCAAATATCTTTTTGAATTAGTGTTTGGATTTCTTCAGATAAATAGTCAGAAATGGAATTGCTGGGTCATAAGGTAGTTCTATTTTTAATTTTCTAAGGAACCTCCACATCATTTTCCATAGTGGCTGCACTAATTTGCAATTCCACCAATAGTACACAAGGGTTTCCTTTTCCCTACATCCAACAAAGACATTACAAAAAGAAAATTATAGGCCAATATCCCTGATAAACATAGATGCAAAAATCCTCAAAATATTAGCAAATTGAATTCACCAATACATTTAAAAGATTATATACCATGATCAAATGAGATTTATTTCCAGGATGTGAGCTTGGTTTAATATCTGCAAATAGATTAATGTGAAATACCACATAAATAAAATGGATAAAAACTATATGATTATATCAATAGAAGCAGGAAATACATTTAACAAAAGTCAGCATTTCTTTATGATAAAATACTCTCAGCAAAGTTGGAATAGAGGGAACATATTTCAACATAATAAACATATTTCGACAATATATGGCAAACCCACAGCTAATATCATATTCAATGGTGAAAGCTAAAACTGTTTTCTTTAAGATCAGGAACAAGACAAGGTTGCCTATTTTTGTTGTTGTTGTTGTTGTTGTTGTTGTTGTTGTTAACAATGGTTAACAAAATCTAGTAAGTTTCAAGTGTATAATTTAACAGTAAGGCATATATAGATTACATTATGTGTCCACCTCCCATAGTTAGATTTCTTTCTGTCACCACATATTTGACCCCTTTTATACCATCTATCGCCCTCATCCCTCCAGCCCCTCCCCCATGCTCTGGTAACCACTACTCTGTTGTCCACGTCCATGAGTCTCTGCTTATTTGTCCTGTTTATTTGTTGCTTTTAGATTTCTATCCCACATATAAGTGATATCACATGGTTTTCAACATTTTCTGTCTGGCTTATTTTGCTTAGCATGATTATCTCGAGGTCCATCTATATTGTCACAAAGGCCAATATTTCATCTCTTCTTATGGCTGAGTAATATTCCATTGTATATATGTACCACGGCTTCTATCTTAGAACACTTTAGTTGCTTCCAAATCCTGGCCACTATGAATAATGCTACTATGAACATTGGCATACAAATATTTTTTCAGATATGAATTTTCAAGTCTTTGGTGTAAATACCCAGTAGAGAGATTGCTGGATTGTATGGTAGATCAATTCTTAGTTTTTTGAGGAACCTCGATACTGTTTTCTACAGTGGCTATACCAATTTGCAGTCTCATTGTGACAGCCTGCTGAAATGTGATAAGGTAAGAGTTAATTTAAAAACCTGAAAACTAGACAAAGGAAGTCTATATCTTAGTAATGTTTAAAACAAAAAGACCTAGTTCCCAGAACCTTACCGCCTCCTGTTAATCATGAAATAGGTGACAATGTAACAATGAGCTTATATGCTAACTGCCAATTTTAGCTTGTTTCACCCTGCTCGCTTTCATGACATGAGAAACAATCAATTGTATATAAGCTGGACATGATTGTTGTTCGGAGCTGCTCCTAGCAAGGACAGCCGCTGGCTAATAAACAGACTTTGAGAGCATATTTGGTTTTGTCTATTCAGTATTGGCCACAACACCACCAGTAGTGTATGAGGGTTCCTTTTTCTTTGCAACCTCTCCAGCATTTGTTATTACCTGTCCTGTTGATAACAGCTATTCTAAAAGGTGTGAGATGGTATATCATTGTGGTTTGATTTTCATTTCTCTAATAGCTAATGATGATGAGCATCTTTTCATATGTTTGTTGGCTTTTTTGGGAGAAGTGTATGCCTTTTTTGGGAGAAGTGTCTGTTTAGGTCCTCTGCCCATATTTTAATTGGATTGTTCATTTTTTTTGTTGTTATTGAGTTGTATGAGTTCTTTGTATATTTTGGATATTAGGCTGTTATTGGAGGTGTTGCTTGCAAATATATTCTCCCATTCAGATTGTTGTCTCTTTACCTTGTTAATGGTTTCTTTTGCTGGGCAAAAGCTTTTTTAGTTTAATGTAGTCCCATTCATTTATTTTTGCTTTTACTTTCCTTGCCTTTGAGGTCAAATTCATAAAATCCTCTTTAAGTCCAAGGTCCCTGAGTTTGCCTATTTTACCACTTATTCAACATGTTATTTGAAGTTCAAGCCACAACAATCAGACAAATTTTTTTTAAAAGAAAATAAAGAAATAAAAGGCATCTAAATGGGAAAGAAAGAAGTAAAATTGTCATTATTTGTAGATGACATAATACTTTACATAGAAAAGCCTAAGGAGCTCACCGAACAACAATTATGATTAGCTTTTGCAATAGTATACGATTTGCCATCCCTATACTTTTAACCTGCTTCTCTTTGTATTCGAAGTTCTCTTAAAAATAGAATATGGTTGATTCCTACTCTTTTCAACTATCAATTGGTTCAACTATCACTTCTTTTTTAACTTCTCTGAATTTCACCAGAAAGATTAGTTTGCTAATTTTGGGCTACACTCTTATTTCTGTGAAAAACTGAAGTTTAATTATTCATTACATTTCTCACCCTACTAGACTGTTAGCTCCTTTAAAGAGTGTATCCCCAAATCTTTTTTATCACAAGTGTTTAGCATGGCGTTTGAAAAACTACAGGGTCTCTAACATTACGTATTTAATAAATGAGTGGTATTCCTTGTGGATAGAAGAATTTTAAGATATATGAATAAAAAAAAATGGAGAATTTTCTTCTAATTTTTAAGAAATCAAATCAGTATATTCTGCTCATCACTTTAAGCCCCATTACTATTTATTAAGAGAAAAATACCAGATATTACATCAAGAATACTCTTTAAGAACAGCTTTAAAAATCCTTATGCCAAAGCCTATTGACAATGAGCTCAGCCTAAAATTAATGTTATTAATTTAATGGATTTCCTTATTTAATTTGATCCAGAAGGTTTTATTTTACCTAACTTATACATTATAAAAATTATGGTACGTAAATGGTATTTCATAAGCATAATCAATACCTGAGGCAAAAGTAAATAGAATACAGGATGATATAAATGGACTCAATAAAGATAGCCTGGAGTCAAGTCAGCAATAAACAATTTCACATGCTAAATAATCTCTCCAGGGCACTCAATAACAATACATATAAATAGTTGGCAAACAATTGTGGTCAAACATGAACAAAAAAATGTGATATTTTTCTATGATTTTTTTATTGTTTTGAAATAGAAGACATGATATGAAATAAACCAATCAAATACTAGTGATGTAGAAGCAATGGTAAATATTTTTAAACATTTTAAAATATCTCCTATGCAATGAAGATTAAATTTCTCTTGAATTATTACAAATTGGGGGGGGAGGAATCATTAAAAAGTAGAAGGCAATAAAATAAGGTCAAATTTTGGGTTCATATTAGAAATTTGTATCATCTAGAATTGCCTAACAATGGAATAAAAGCTGCATAGTATGGAAAATTTTCTATCAACAGGGAGAAAGCAAAGATAACTAATTTACTTACCTATAGTCCTAGAATAAATTTTTATTTGAAATGTGAACTCTTAAGTTTTAACTCCCTCCAAACCTTTTATTTTATGTTCAAAAGTATCTACTTTTTGAAAGAATATGTAAATTTTCTCTCCAAAATGTTAAGTGCATTGATATAAAAAATCCACAAAAATTGAGTTTCCCATTTTAAAAATAGCACAAAAATGAAGTTTTTGCAGTACTTATTTATATCTAAATATTTTCTATAAGGCCATTATTGGATACTTTATTCATCTACATGCACACTAAAATAACACTTCAGACCCATGCTCTTTGTGTTACCAAAATTCTTGAAGTGCCAAAAGTGTCTTTTTCACATCTTAGATCAGAACAACAACAACAAAAATAAATAAATAAATAAATAAAAATAATGGCTATAACTGTCATTCTTTGTAGCTACATCTCACTTTTGAGTTGTAAATTTAAGGGTGTGATTTTGTTATCAGTGTCAATGAGAAAACTACTTCCTGCTTTGGACTAAATCATTTCAGTGTTTTGAAAGTCAACAAAATTTGAAGTTATTACATTATTTGGGTATTATAAAATGATTCACAGGTTTAATAGAATGTTTACAAAACAAAAAGGGATCAAATATTTGTATGTGCACAGCAGCAAATCTTCTTCCTTCCAATAAAATTTAATATTCTAAAAATGCAGCCACATATTCTTTTAAATAAGAATTAAACTAAAATTGAAACTTCATGGGCTTTTTTTAAATTAAAATATCTACAAATATAAGTCATTCTTTGGAGAATTATCAATGAAATTGATGTAAAGTTTTTACCTTCCCAGAAGTTTAACATCAAATTTCACTAAATAAACAAAAACAAGAAAAATTCATTACTGATATTAGTGCTAATTTGAAGATCATAATAATCTCTGAAGGTCAGTTTGTCAAGCCACAGTTCACTGCTTTTGCTGTTTGCTGAGGACATTTTGCTGCAGACTATTTCAATCAGGAGTTAACTTGTGAATAATCAAGAAATATTTTACAAACTTCTAAGTTGCACTTTTCTAATCCAAAGGTGTGATAGAGTGCAGCCAACCATGGTGATTCGACTTAGAACAAGTTATTATCAGGTAGAAAACATGATGGCTGGCTGAAAAGTGCTGGAACTTTAAAAGCATCAAATGTTCCACCAAATACAGTATGCACTTTCCCATTTGTCTGTTTTCTCAAATTGATCATTTGTGTTCTACTGTTGAGCTTCTCATGTCAAAGGCACCTGTACAAACTAAGAAATAAAATAGCAAGTCTTTCCCTGATTTTGTATTATTCCTATATAATTAGTCTTGTATAAGATTTTTGCCTCCTTCTCTTTCCCCTTCACCCTTGGAAACTGTCTACAGATTCCTCCGATAGAGAATAAGGCTGTATTAAGCTGACTGCCTGGCCTTTCTGCCTTAGAGAATTCTTAGCCTTTTTAGGAACAATGAATCTAATGCAGTCTGGAAGAGAAATGGGATCACAAAATTAAAGATTTGTAAAAAGAGATTAGGAGTTAACACAGTGTTGATGTTGAGTTCTTATATTTGCATATTAAAAGAGGGCCTGGTCTTTTGTTTTTCCTTAGAGACACTGAACTTTTTATGATCATTTACATTTATAAAAAAAGAACTCAGTGGGCTCATAGTTTCTCCCGTCTTTTAAATTTATTCTTAGAGTTCAGATGGCATTTCCACTGTAAAACAGCCACCCTGGATAAATTTAAAGAGTATTCTGGGTATTAACATGCAAATGAAAGAACCCAGCATAACTCTGCTATGTTAATTCTTTCCAGATTGTTTTTGTGAAAAGGCTATCTGTCAGGACTAAGGCTTCCACAACTGAGGCTGATTGTCAAGATTGTGAGGTTATAAAATTCTATGCATATGTATGGTACTAAGCTTTAAAAGTCTCCAGTTTATCTTGTTCTTTGTACAGACTGTTAGAGATAGTCTGATATTCAGAGAGCATTAAATGATACTTAGATCAAAGCAGGGATACCCTGAAGTGAGGAGAAATTACACCCTTGCTACAAAAAAAGTGCTACAAATTAACATTAGGTGTCTAGTATTATATATTTGAGGGAAAGAATTGATAATTGACTGCCAACAAGACTTTCTGAGGTGTATTTTAAAGCAGAACAAATTTCATATCAAGGACTATTCATTTATTAGTGAATAAAGCATTTTTTTTTTTAAGAGTGTCTAGGACATTGTTTGCTGAGGTACTTTAAAAGCTATAGTATGACCCTTTGGGACAATAAGAAGATATTAAAAAGAAGTCTACTTACAAGTTACTTGCATTACTATGTAACTGTATTTACTGTGGGTTTGAAAGACCTTGTGTATTTTCTCTCATGACATCAGTAGCTAGTCATTTTAGACTAAAGTACATTTGCTCTTAAGGGTCCAACAGTGCTAGGGGCTATGTATAACACAGGTCAAAAAAAAAAAAGGGGGGGGAAGAGAAGGATAAGAAAGAAGAAAAGAAATAGAATCAGGGTTGAAGAAAGAGCAAGTACCGACAAAGAAAACTGGAAACATTGATCTTGTGTTAATATTGCTTTTTATTATTTTCATGATGGTGTTCTCAGATCAGCACTCTTCTTATATTATTCCTCCAGACATAGTTCAATGCACTCAATAGATTGGTCCTAATATATATATATTTACACATTTACCACTAGAATTCCATATTAATATTTTAGTTAGTATTATTTTTCTCTTTTCTCCCTCTATTCATTTGTTCAAAAATAGAAACTACTTTTTTTTCATATAAAGTGGTATTAAAAAAGAGAAGTGCCATAATTGAAAAAGAGAGTAACTCAAAGATGAATAAGATAATCGCTGTCCTTAAAGTTTCACATTTTTAGAAACTATAAAGGTAGAGGGTCAGTGTTTGAAAAGTAGATAGACATTAAGTTATGATGAAGATAAAAGGTGCTGAGGAGATGAAAAGAAAGTCATAGTGTTCTCTCTTTTTTCAATTAACTTCTTTAATGTTTAGGGAAAACACACAGAATGGTAATGTTAACATAAAGCCAGGGGTCTGCTTTTGTTTTTTTGGACATTAACTGAGGAGTTCTTCTCCAATCCCAGTAGATGATGATTAATGTCCTGGTTCTTTTTTTTTAAACAAATCACATTACAACTTTAAATTTCTAAAGCAGTCTTATCAGAAGTGGCAGCTCTTTAGATATAAAGGGACAGTATAACTTATCATGTGAACTAGAACACTTTGAGAGTAAAAAGGAACACTGGAACTACAGCCATATGGTCACCCTAGTTAGAAAGTCAGAGTAGACCAATGTTATTTTTGCATCTCTGAAACTGGTTTATATCAACTGATTATATCAATCTGAGAAGAAAATATAGTCAAATATGTACTAAAGATCAGTTGTGAAACATGAAACATCTGTGAAGTGTAAACTGAAGATGATGGCAAAAGATCTATTTGGTCAAAATGAACTAGTCCTATTGTTATGAAAGCAAGAGAAAAAGTGAAAAAATAAAATGCTTGCCATTAAGATAAATATTTTTTTTTCTGAGAAATCTATAGTATATGAGAAAACTTACAAAATCCTAATTTACCATTTGTAGGCCATTTATTTTAATTAGCGTGGAAATGTATTTTCAAAGTACATTAATAGACTTCAGAACCAAGCAAATGGTCATTTGTTTTATTATGATAAAAGTATACTATAAAAATTACTTTTTAATTGTAACACACTAATTCTCTGCACAGTTATGACTGCAAACTTTATATAATAAAAACATAAATCATTTTGTCAAGAAAAATCACCTTACATTAAAAGAAAATTAAAAGTAAATAGGTATTCAAGATAAATGTCTTTAAAGAAGTATTATACTGTTTTCCCCCAATATGTGGTATGTTAATTAATTTAATTTTGATATTTTTCTAAAATATACAATATAAATAAAATATAATTTTAAGTTACAAATGAAATGA
This sequence comes from Macroglossus sobrinus, assembly GCA_004027375.1. Taxonomy (NCBI): domain Eukaryota; kingdom Metazoa; phylum Chordata; class Mammalia; order Chiroptera; family Pteropodidae; genus Macroglossus; species Macroglossus sobrinus. The sequence continues at coordinate 32,936 of PVKZ01002857.1, read as the reverse complement.
AGTCAATCATATTATTATACTTCACAAACATTTTCCGGAAACTTAAAAATAAGCTGATGAGATATGTGTTTTCTTTTTCCTATGCAAAAAATAAAAATAAAAAAAATAAAAACTACTAGTAACTAATGACTAAATCAAGCTCATACATGAATATAAACATAAGTGTTGTGGCATGATCAATTCTAAGACCCACGGAGCCAATTAAGATCAATTATGAGCCTTTATTAGCTAGCCGGTGACTGACTCTCTACCACGCAAGGTTAGAGGAGATCAGCCCCGAGCTTCCAGAGAAGGCAGCTTATAAAGCTTAAGACCATATCCTGGTGGTCTTCTGAACAAGCAAGCAGCAGATTACAGGAAGCAGCAGATTATAGAAAGCAAATGTTGGCTGTAAAAGTCTTACCCAAAGATAAATGCCCTGTACAAAGGTAAATGTCCTATACAAAGGTAAATGTCCTCAGGGGACATTTAGATAAAATAGGGCCTAATAGGCAGTGTCCTTATTTGCATCCTGGTGGTGATCAGTGCTTTCCTGGGGGCTGGCGCCTGGAGATATCACTTCTCTGTGACTAATTCACTGGAAAGATTTTTACTTCTACAATATCATTTTCCAAAGTTTACTACAAATTAAAAATACTTTTACTTAATTCCCACCCTAAAACCACAAAATTTAAATGATGTAGTATGTGACCTGGGTATCAGACTTTTAAAACTAACCAGGTGATTAAGTATATAGAGCAAATATTAGAATCAGTGCATTAGATATTAATAGATCTGTATCCTCTTCTGTCCATCTAGCTGAATATTCAAACACCATGCTTTGGAATATATATATATATATATATATATATATATATATATATATATATATATGCACTTGGATTTTGTCTGCTGAGATACTTTGTGTACTAAATCTGATACTTAGAGATCTGATTATATATATTTTTGCCTCTGTATTACATTTTTTTCTTTTTCATTTTACTCTTGACCATAATTTCAACTATGATAATAGATATTTAGATTTTTAATCTCTAATGCCAATATTCAATTTGATATGCCACCTATTATCTACAAACATTGATGCTTTTAATTAACCAACCAATTGCCCATCGTTGTTTTATATCTATCATCATTGTAATTCTCAACTTTTTTCAGTTTTCACTTCATAAAATTTCCATTGAAACTGTAGTCTTTAACATATCTGGGGACTTTTAAATAAAAACTGCAATAATGCATTAGATGATCAGATAAAGAACATGTGGTACATATATACAATGGAATATTACTCAGCCATAAGAAACGATGAAATGCTGCCATTTGTAATAGCATGGATAGATCTTAAGAGTATCATGTTAAATGAAATAAATCAGAAAGAAAAAGTTGAGACCCATATGATTTCACATATATGTGGGTTATATAATTAAAAACAACAAAGGAATAGGACCAAAAAAAACCTCTTATAGACACATACAACAGTTTGCTGGTTACCAAACAGAAAGAGAGATAAGAGAGGAGCTAGGTAACAGTAAAAGGAGTCAAACATGGTTATGAAAGGATATGTAACTCTGTGTGGTGAACACTCAATGCAATATACAGATGATGTATTATTGAATTCTACACTTGAAATCTATATAATTTGATAACCAATGTCACCCCCAATAAATTTAATTAAAAAATAATTTTAAAGCTTTACTTTTTTGTTATTCTCAAACTTAATAGTGTCATATGACAATGTAGAAAAACTTTCATACATTTTAGATTTGTATTTCCATTGGAAAATTTTCTCAAACTTACTAAACACATATATAGAGAACTTTAATAAAAATGATCAAAATTTTCAATAATCAATGATATTTTTCTTCTTACCAATGCATTTTTGCTCCAGAATATCTCTACTGTATTCAACTATTAACCTGAAACTTTTATATTCGCTACTAGTATTTCCTTCTACTACTGGGCAAGTAGAGTACGGTGTCAATATAAGAAAAACAGTGGATTCCAGTATAAAAGTAGGTACTAAATGAGACTCCCTTGAGGGAAAAACTGGTTATATGCAAGTACATATAAATAAATAAATGAGACAAGTCAGAAAAATTTAGTAGTTCTAATTAACTAAACTTCAACTTTAGAGATACTAATCTAGACCATCGTATTTTACATTTCTAAAAAACAGATATAACCTGTGGCCCAGACTAATATTAGGCAAAAAAGGTTCTCTATAAACATATGCTTAAATTAAATAAAATCAAATGGAGCTCTTGAATAGCAATAGATATGAATTAATTTATGGGTGGGATTGTAAATATGTAAAACAGATTACTAGAAAAAATTATGAGCTACTTACTTTTTTATTCATATATATATCATGGAACAAATGTCTAAAATATAAAAAATATAGCAAAATGCAATTTGCTAGGTAATTTAGAAGGAGGAAATAAAAGTCTAATGGCAACCATGTAAACATTTTTTATTTATGGAGTTTTGCATTACATTATATTACCATTTTCAGTATAGTCATTTTCTTAAAACTTTACTTACCATGTTATAATTCCCTGAAATTCATTTTAATTTATCTTCAAAAGGTATTTCATCCTCTGAGTTTTAAAAAGAACATGAAATAGTTTTCACTTCTGTCTGGCCTTCTAAAGTTTAGCCTTCTTTTTTATTAAATGATTAAAAATAAGTCTTAATAACAAAGCTGCACCAAGTATTCATCTTTTGAACATGTCAAGGTTCTTTAAAGCTAAATTGCTTTTAGTAATAGTTGGTTTCAATTACAAATTAACTTTGATTTGTTGCTGTTCTTATCTGTGGCATTTGACTGAAATGAATAACTGGAGTCTATAAATTCTAGTCTCAAACCTACATCTGGCAATATATTAGGAATCTTTGAGAAACTCAAGAAAACATGAAAAGAAACAAGAATAATTCTGTGCAAAGCATTCTTAATTTCAAAGGCTAAATTCAAAAACAAATTTTATTTTTCATATTTTAATTTTAACTGAAAAAAGATTAAAATAAAAATATATTCAAATTTTTATCCTCTTAGCGATAAAATGGGGCTCCATCTTTTAAAAAAATTACTAAAGTTAAAGTATATATTATGATTAATAAATGTTTTAGTGACTTATAGTTTATATCCTTTTGCTACACAAACCATCACCAGTGGACTTTTTTAACTTCTTACAAAAAAAAAAAAAAAGACAAAATATGGCTTGGCAATCTGAGTTGCAAAAAAAGTAGTTTAATTCTAAGTGATATCTTTAGCTTGGAAATGAACATTTTCCTGTGGTGACTTATGCAGCGAAGTACACTGGGTTATATTTTTGTTCCTCTGGGTTTATCTTTGTCATTATTCTCATTGTTTCGGATCCCTTTAAGATCAACAAGCTAGACAGTAGAGAATGGTTCGTGTGAATAGATACATTAAAATTTAAGTCTATATAGTTCAAGCACTCCCATAATAGGTGAAGCAAAATATATTTAAGTCATTATCAGCAATTTTCATATGCTCATGTTTAATAAATGCACTTTTCTTGCTGATTAGGCATCAAAGATTAGAGAAACTTCAGCTTGAACTCTCATGTCCACTCTACTTCTGTAAGTCTTTCCCGTGGTTAATTCTTAGATTTGTTTATACAAATCTAGTAACTAGTCAGACATGAGTAACAGGGGAAACAAAGAAACAGGAGTCCAGCCTAGAGACCACCTGAAAAATACCCCAATGGTAGTAGAATTCTGGGTACGCGCATGCACACTAGGCAAAAACTTATATAGCAGTCAAGTGTCAATAAAAATGACCTCACCTGCCAATTATTTAGAAAAGCCTTTGAAACTACCCATCATGGCCCAAATATAATGCAGACATTTCCACTTCCAGATCCTTTTGTGGCCTTTTTGTGGCCCTTTTTGTGTGTTGGTTATTGTGGTTACAGCACTGTTACAGCTCTTCACTGAAACCATGTGCCTCCTTGGGGCATACTTTATTTTTCTAAAATATACCTTTAATAAATCTTTTCTAAATCTCACTGACGTGATTCTTCACTGCGTCAATGAAGAAGAACTGAAGAAAAATTCTAACTACACTTCTGTGCTATTATCCCTTCCCCCTAACCCACCTCCTTGCCACCCCCACTCTATTTCCCCATTGTTGGGGTGATACTGAACTTTGATCAGCCCCAATGGTGACACATGGAAGTATCTTAATTCTTCAGATTTATGCCCTAGTATATGATACTTTGCCTCAACTTCATATTCTCTTCACTCTCTTACTCCCTTGTTGCAAATTATAGGTTATCAGAAATCACTGAATATTTAGTTCCTCTGGTCCTTCCTTCTCTTATTATGTTATCTCTGAAATGGCTTTGGTTCTCCTTTGTATAAATCTTAAATATCAAAATCTCTTAGCTAACCTAATAGGAACCATAGAAAAAGTGGCACTTCTGCTATGTTAATCAAATAGATCTTTAATTTTAGAACAATAATAACTCTACTTTTTCTGTTCCTATGCTTGGAATGCTAAGCTGTGCTAATTAAAATCAATCAACATATGGACTGCTGCCATTGTATTTCATGGTCTCCAGTCTTACCAGAGTGAGCCTTCAGCCACATTTGTCAATTTTTTCAAAAGCTGCTTGTCATCTCTCTCTCATTCTTCAAAAAGTTACTAAACTGGAGTAACTGAAGGATGATTACCATGCCTTATCAATTTAAATTTTCATTATATAGGAATGCTTGGCATATACTAGATGAAAACATGAGTTTTCCAAATTAATCTCACTCTAAGACTTCAGTTCTCCAAATACTTCAACCTCAGCAGAGAAAAATATGAGATTTTTCAAGTATGCCTAACGATAATTGGTTACTACATTTTTCTGTTAATATTCTAAGTATTTTGATATTCTGTTTAATTCACACAGCATTTTTAATAAAACATGTACTATAATTTAGATCTTAAAGTTGAGAAAGATGATAATTAAATTTTTAAGTAATCATACCAAGTTTATGCAGCATGATGACGTGTTTGACATCACATATGAGTCTGATAACAGAATTCTAAATATCAATCATTAAAATTTTTCCACCTCCTACCCCCTTTCTTACAAGTTGTTTTTTCATGGCTTGAAATTTTTATTCCAAGTTTAAGATTGTTTTTGAGATTCTGATGTAATTTAAATGTGATTTTTTTTTTTTTTTTTTTACTTATAGATTTTTACACGATCTTGGTTATGTACATTTGCACAGTAGGGGTTTCTTTCATCTTCTACATAGATAACTAACAGTTGCAGCATCATTTTTTGACTAGTTCACATTCCCCCACTGATATACAAAGCTAAATTTCATCATATTAATTAAGCCTCTTATATATTTATAAATATGCAGATTCTTCATTCTGTTAAATTTATTAATTTGTATATGCTCATATTAACACTCAGCCATTATAATTATTAGACTTTATAATACTTATTTATATTTAGCAAGATGTGTTTTCTGATTTTACTAGACCTCTTCAACATTTCTTGGCAATCAAATATTCTAAAAGTAATTGTAACATTGAAACTTGTTCAGGTCATGTGAAACATCTAGCACTAGGGATGAGAAAGAATATTATTATGTTTTTCTAAATTTAGGAACTACAAAAATCTCCTGGATTTCAAGATTCAAATTAAACTTTATTAGCAAAGATTCAAGTGTAATTTATTCTTATTAAATCTTAGAATTTTAATGTGAAAAAACGTCTAAAGATCATCTAGTTGAACTCTTTTTTTTTTTAACCTGAGAAGATTGAAACCTAGAGAGATAAAGTAATTTGCAAAGTACCACACATTGAGTGGTAGAGCATGTACTAAAATTACTTCTATTAAGTAAGTAAATCAAGAAGATTCTATTTCTAATTTTCACGTTATTTAAGCTAGCTTTAACTTTTAATGATTCTAGAATTTATTAACCAAAGAGTCAATGATAATTTAATGTCTAATCACCAGATGACATTGGTTAGCTAATGAAAACAATTTAGACACACATCATTAAAATAGCTTAATATATATATTTATATATTTTTACTTGAATAGTTTAGCAGGAATTGAATATCATAGAAGCGAAAATAGGAATTCAGTTCTAGCAAAGGAAGACTAGCTATTTCTAGATCAATGTTGTCAACAAGAAAAGTTCAATTTAAATAAATACATAAATAAATAAAACAGAAGAGAGCTAAAACACAGTGTGAACTTGAGGGTCCAACATACTAGAAAAAAGGAAAAGGAAAAGAGGTGATCTAATTTTTTGAGCTATACTTCTTGGTCTTTACCGAGCCAGTGGAGCAGTTGAAAGACTCAGTCCAATCAAGAAGTGGCTTAATTAGAACAGACTTTCTGACATTAAAAGACTAGGATATCAACTTCCATATTTATGGCCCTGCATAAAGGAGGAACATTGGTAGACAGCCCAGGAATTTACATGTAATCCCTGAAGTGCTACACTATATGAGCGAGAAAAAAATTGAATTAGACAACTCTTTTCAAAAACAAGCCCCGCTTCAAACCAGATCATCCTCTGACCAAATGTAGGAATTTAAATATAAAACAACCAAAAGTGCAAAAAGAAAAATAATAACTAACACAATGAATATTCAAGATAATAGAAATAGACCCATCCAGAGGACATCCAGAATTTTTACTAGTTATGGGTATGATTACTGCTACAAAAATAATTAAAAAATAATATGGAGAATTTTATCAGACAACAGAAAACCATAAAAAATAATCCTAAAACAGAAATTATAATAACTGAATATAGGTAACCAATATATAATTTTAACAGCAAAACAGATAGTGTAAATTAAGATTAGTTAACTGAAAAACTGAATAAAATGTTCAGGCTGACACATGGAGAGAAAAAAAGGAAGAAATTACTCAAAAGTAAAAGACATAGACATAAGATTCTGTGAAAATATCTAGCTTATCTTCAGTCAGTGTCTCAGATAGGAAGAAAAGAGGATGAAATAGAAATGATACTTAAAGAAATAAAAGTGATTTAGTAAAACTGATAAACATAACTCAAAGTTTTAAAAAACATTAAAATTCCTAGCAGGAGTAATTCACTGGGAACATAATAATCAATGGTTAGTTAGTTTAAAAATAAAGTTAAGGGAAAAAATTTTTAAATAACCAGAAAAAATTGAGATGTTAACTTTAAATAAAAAAAAAAACAATAAGACTTAGCTGAATACTTAACACAATTAATAGAAACTGGAAAACAGTAAAATGAAATTTAGAAGGATAAATAAAATAGCTGCTGATCAAAAATTTCTTATCTAGCAAAACTTCCTCTGATGATGAAAATACAACAGAAATTAAGATAAAGACAAGGGAGTATGTATCAACAGATTCACATTAAATGGAGTTCTATGGGCTGAAGAAAAATGATGTCTCACGAAAACATGGAAATATAGCAAGAAAGAAGATAGCGACTACTAGATGAATGTGGACTATACAAAATAACATCTGTAGAATTTATAAATTCAAAACAAATACAGCAGAAAGTGTAAAAAGAGGACAAAAGGAAGAAATGTATTTATATTTATTGTTTTTTATGAGAAATAACCTGACAGAAAGATATAATAAATTTTAATGTGTTTACATCTAATACCACAGCATCAATATCTATAATTTTTTTTAAATAACGTAATATATGAGAAGCAGGAAAATCCAGTTATAGTGGAAGGTTTTGCTATACCTCTCTTAGTAACAAACAAAAATACTGTAAGGAAGTTGAATATTTATTTAACATGATTAACAATAAGGATAAAAGAAAATAATTTTATTTGGAAAATATGTTTATAGCAATTTTTAACTCTGGGTAGTTCTTAGATATGAGAGTTACAGCATTGGAAACTGGTTTGGCCTTCCAAACTCTGGAATAGTACGAGTTCTCTGAGGATCTCTCTCCGCATGCTTTGCCCTGAAGCAAAAAAAAAGGCAAGCCCATCATTTTTTTCCCATTAGCTAGTATCCGGTTATAGCTTTCACTTATTAAATGTGCCTTCTTTTCCTAAAAGTAGTTTTCTCAATACTTTCCTTATTTGGCTTTGGCTGAGAAAGAAGGACCCCTAATTCTTTGTTCCCCTACAAGTAAATGAAAGACAACTCAGAGTAGTCTGCCAACTATCCTTAAATAAAAATTCACTACTTTAACAGTCTCCAGCTTTCTCTCCCATATAAGTTTCAATTAGCTGCTAAGCTAAGCTTTGCAATTCAGGCTTTATATGCTTTTTCAGACCCGGCATGATTAATTTAATACCTCTTTTTGCAAATTGGCATATTTTTCATGTTTAAGTTCCTTTAAGCTTTAATCTCAATTTTTATACAATTAGAAAAATTTCATTTAATAACCTTTAATATGTACATATATGTATGTAAAAGGAATATAATATAGGGAGCTTGAGCTAATTTACTTTATCTTTGATAAAGCATAATTTCAAATCATTTCAAAATGTTTAGACAGAAGCCATTATTACCTGATTAAAATCATAGAAATCCTTTTATACTGGAGAGAATACTAATTTTGATGGCTACTTTATGTCTTCAAAGGCAGATGTAAAATAAAGGAATAAAATATTACCACATCTGTAATGAAAGAGAGAAACAAAGAATAAAAAAATGTGAGGGGTGTGTTCTGCTTTAAGAATAAGAAGCAAAAGTATAAAAGAAGTGTTTTGCATTAGACACCATCATACATATAACAACTATAAACATTGTACCAATTACTGTACTGTTAAACTAACAAACAATAAACCACCATCCTTCCACCTCAAACATTTCCAAAGAGCTCTAGAGAATGAACAAAAACAGGCATATTTTGAATTAGATTTAAAACTTTAGAGAATAGCATGGGATATGATTTGTATTGCTTTGGCCTGAGGGAGTTACAGCATAGTGCAAGGTGTTTGAATCTCCAGTGGAAGAAATAAAGAAAAGGAATTTAGTCAAATCATAGTTTCTGGAAAATGACTGGGACATCATGGAAAAGATAGAGGTAGATAAAAGAATCCTAAATTCTCTTTATAAATTTTACCCAAATTCTAAATGCAAGGTGTATATTGAAATAGAGTGCAGCTAAATCAAAAAAACAGAACTGAGATTGAAGTTGATTCTTTCTGCAATTGTAAAAAAATAAATAAATGATAATTTGTGTCTAACTAAATTAATTGCTTGTTAAAATGCAGTTAACATAGACCAAATTTGAATAAATCCAGATGCAGAAATTAGAAAATGACTTTAGGATAGCTATTTTGCCTACATTGAATGAGGTAAAGAGAAATAACCTCATAATAAATGAAAAGACAGATATAGGAAATATGTTTTTTTAAATGGAAATTCTAAAATTGAGAAATAGAAAATTCAAAATAAAAATTGGCTGGAAGGACTTAATAATGTAATGAAAATAATAGAAGCATCATAAATTTGATTATAGAGCAATAAAAATTATGCAGATAGGAAACAGGAAAAAAGACTAGAAAATATAATCAGTTTCAAGGCGCTGTGGAACAATCTTAAAAGTCTAGCATGTGTTAACGTAAGATAAAATATCGAGGTAAAAAATATTTGACAAAATGAAGAGCCAATACTAATGAAATTTGGTGAAAGTTGTATTTTTATACATTCAAGAAACTTTGTGAAACCAAGCAGGATAAATACAAAGAAATTTACATCTGGGTACCTCATAGTTAAACTACTGAAAAAAATTAATTAATTAAGAGAAATTCAATGTGGAAATAAATTGAAGAAAAATAGCATTATATTAATGACAGTTTAAGTAGAAAATCCAAAGAAATCTACAAAATAACTACATGAATAAATGAGGTAGGAAGGCCACAAAATATACTGTTAATCTATAAAATCTAGAGCAGCAAAATATTGAAAAATAAAATTTCTAAGAATTCTATTTAAATAGTGTCAAAATATATTTATAAATATATTTTTAAAGGGTGTGTCTGGTATTGTTTGAAAAACAATAAACAATGCTCTAACAAATTGAAGAAAATCTAAATAAATAGAATATGTCATATTTATGGACTGGAAAATTAAATATCATTAGAATGTCAATTCTACCTAAACTGGCTTATAAATTTGAATATAACAACTACCAAAATTACACTAGAATTTTTTTTAAAGCATAAATTTACTTTCTATTCTAAAGTGTATATGAAAAGTTATACAAATAATAGCCAAAGCAAAGTTATTTTTAAAAAGAACAAATCCAGGGACTCAAGATGCTTGATTTTATGAGCTGCTATTAAGAAGCATTAATCAAGATGGTGTGATTGGTGAAAGGTTAAACTTATTAATAAATCTATGTCTATATTTGTATATCTATTTAATATATAGTTGTATTTTTAGATAATTTATTATTTTCTATAGATAGATGATATATTGACAATGATATATTGATATATATTAATAATTATATATGTATTTGTAATTGATTTTTACAGTTGCCAAGATAATTCATTGTTGAAAAGGAAGTTTTTACATAAAATTTTCTTAGGACAACTTGATATCATATGAAAAAATTTAACATCTACTCATCTGAAGAGGGAATAGATATAGACTTAAATATGAAAACTAAAATTATTAAACTATATAAGAAAACGAAGAATACCTTGTAACTTTTGTGTTAACAAATATTTTTAGATAGTATATAATAAAAGCACATCATAAAAGAATAAACATTTGTAATTTAGACTCGAACAAAAAAAAACTTTTGCTCAACATTAGCCACAGTTAAGAAAATGAAAAGCATGCTATGGTAGAGAGAAAATACTCACTATGCATATATCAAGCAGAGGACTTGTAACCAGAATATATAATGTGTTCTTAAAATATAATAGGAAGACTAATAAACCAATTTTGAAAAGTGAGAAAAACCTTCGAATGACATTTAGGAAAAGAAGATGAACAAATGACCAGTGGTCACATAAATGTTTTCTTTACATTAGTTATCAACTAATTGCAAGTTAAACTACACGAGATAATTTTACATGAATGTGCATGCGTGTGCACATGCACACACACATACAAACTAAAATGGCTACTATTAGAAAAATTAAATATACTAAGTATGTATTGGAGAGTTCTTGAAACAGCCAGAACTCTCAGAAATTGCTGGTTAAATGTAAAATATGATTACCACATTGGAAAACTTGCAATTTCTTAAAAGTTATGTATACATCTTCTACATAGTCCACTCATCCACTCTTAAGTGTTTACCTAAGATTAATGAAAATATATATGAATCCTAAAATTTGTACTTCAATATATTATAGTATAATATATTCCATATTTAGAGCAATTTTATTTACAATAGCCAAAAGTTCTACACAACCTAAATGTTCGTTGACAGGGAAATAAAAAATACAAAATATACTACAGCAAAATACTAGTCATATAGAATGGGATGAAATACTCATATATACAATATGGATGAACCACAATATCTTTGTGATGAATGAAAAGTCAGATTCAATAAGCCCATACTATAGTATTTTATCTATATAAAAATTCTGGAAAATACAAACTATTCTATAGTTAAAAAAAAAAAAAAAAGCCTATCAGTTGTTATTGAGCCCTGGGTGGTTGGGCCAAATGATCCTTTTGAGAGGGATAGAAACATTTAGTACTATAACTGTGGCTATAAATTCATGGATGTCTACTTCTGTCAAAACTAATAAAATTGAACAACTTAAAAGGCTATTTATTTTATGTATGTCAATTTATAAAATTGTATGTCATACAATTGACATACAATACTATATTAGATTTAGATGTACAATGTAATGATTAGACATTTTTTTGCCTTAGAATATGATCACCTCAATAACTCTAGTCCCCATCTGATATCCTCATAGTTATTATACTGTTATTTACCATTATACTGTATACCATATGCTTTGCTTTATATCTCCATGACAATTTTTATGACTGGAAATTTGTTAATTCCTTTAACTTTCTTCACCCATCCCCACAACCCCCTTTCATCTAGTGAGTATTGTTTTGTTCTCTGTATCTATGAACTTCTTTTTTGTTTGTTTACTTTGTTTTGCTTCTTGGATTCCAGATATAAGTAAAATCATATGATATTTGTCTTTATATGACTTATTTCACTGAGCACAATATCTTCTAGGTCTATCCATGTTGTCACAAATGGTAAGATTCCATTCTTTTTTTATGACCAAGTGATATTCCGTTGAATGTATTTACCACTTCTTTATCCAATTGTCTAAGTAGACAGTTAGATTGTTTTCATATCTTGGCTATTGTAAATACTGCTCCAATAAACATAGGGGCGCATATATCATTTTGAATTAGAATTTTGGATTTCTTTAGATAAATACACAAAAGTAATATTGCTAAGTATTAGGACATTTCTATTCTTAATTTTTTAAAACCTTCAAACTGTTTTTCATGGTGGCTATACCAATTTACAATTCTACCAGTAATGCATAAGGGTTTCCTTTTTTCCACATTTTCACCAACACTTGCTGATTTATTTATAATTGGCATTCTGACAGGTTTAAGATATATCATTTTGTTTTTAATTTTAAATTCCCTGATGATTAATAATGATGAGAATTTTTTCATATGTTTATTGGCCATCTGTATGTCCTCTATGAAGAAATGACTATTCAAGTCCTCTGCTTATTTATTAATCAAATCATTTGAGTATTTGTTTGTTTTTGGTGTTAATTTATGAGGTTTTTTTTAGATATTTTGGATATTAACTCCCTTATTGGATGTATCATTTGCAAACTTCTCCTAGTCAGTAAGTTGTCTTTGTTTTGTTGATGGTTTACTTTATTGTATAAAACTATTTACTTTGATATAGTCCCATTTATTTTTCTTTTGATTCCCTGGCCAGAGGAGACATATTGCAAAGAGTGACATCAAAGAGTTTACTGCATATGTTTTCTTCTAGGAGTTTTATAGTCAGATCTTACACTCAAGTTCTTTAATCCATTTTGAATTTATTCTATATGGTATAAGAAAGTTGTCTGGTTTCTTTTTTCTTTCTTTCTTTCTTTCTTTCTTTCTTTCTTTCTTTCTTTCTTTCTTTTCTTTCTTTCTTTCTTTCTTTCTTTCTTTCTTTTTTTTCTTTCTTTCTTTCTTTCTTTCTTTCTTTCTTTCTTTCTTTCTTTCTTTCTTTCTTTCTTTCTTTCTTTCTTTCTTTCTTTCTTTCTTTCTTTCTTTCTTCCTTCCTTCCTTCCTTCCTTCCTTCCTTCCTTCCTTCCTTCCTTCCTTCCTTCCTTCCTTCCTTCCTTTCTTCCTTCCTTTCTTCTCTTCTTCCTCCTTCTTTCTCTTCCTTCCTCTCTCCCTCCCTCCCTCCCTCCTTTCCTTCCTTCCTCCTTTTCTTTCTGCATGTATCTATCCAATTTCCCCAGTACTATTTATTGAAGATACTTTCTTCGCCCATTATGTATTCCTGCCTCTATTTTCATAAATCAAATGACAATATAGGCTTGGGATATAGGCATGGGCTCTCTATTCTATTCTATTGATCAATGTGTCTATTTTTATTCTAGTATCATGCCGTTTTGATTATCATAGCTTTGTAGTTCGATATCAGGTAGTGTGATACCTCTAACTTTGTTCTTATTTCTCAAGATTGCTTTGGCTATTCAGGGTCTTTTGAAGTTCCATATAAATTTTCAATTTGTTCTGGTTCTGTGAAAGATACTATTAGTATTTTGGTAGGGATTTCCCTGAATCTGTAGATTGCTTTAGGTAATATGAACATTTTAACGATTATAATTTTTTCTATCCATGAGCACAGTATATCCTTTCATTTATTCATTTAGTTATTTCATTATCTTCAATTTCTTTCTTCAGTGTTTCACAGTTTTCTCAGTACAGGTCTTTTACCTCCTTGGTCAAATTTACACTTAAGTATTTTATTTTTTTGTGGTGCAGTTGTAAATGGGATTGTTTTCTTAATATCTCTTTCTGATAATTTGTTATCAATGTGTAAAACCACAATTTATTTCTGAATATTAATTTTGTATCCTGCTACCTTACTAAATTTACTCATTAGTTCTAATAGTGTGTGTGTAATCTTTAGAGTTTTCTTTATATAGTATCATGTCATCTGCAAAAAATGACAGTTTTACTTCCTCCTTTTTAATTCAAATGCCTTTTATTTACTTTTTTTCTGATTTCTGTGGCTTGGATTTCCAATATTATGTTAAATAAAAGTGGTGAAAATGGATATCTGTGTCTTACTCCTGATTTAAAAAAAAATTCAGCTTTCACCATTAATTATGATATTAGCTGTGGATTTGTCATATATAGCATTTAATATGTTGAGATATATATCCTCTATTCCAACTTTGCTAAAAGTTTTTATCATAAATGGATGCTGGATTGTGTCCATATTTTTTCTGCATCTATTGATATAATTATATGATTTTTATCTTTCATTCTGTTTAAGTGTTATATCACATTAATCAATTTGCAGTTATTAAACCAAATTTGCTTTCCAGGCATAAATCTCACTTGTTCATGGTGTATGATCTTTTTAATGTATTGCTGAATTTGATATGCTAATATTTTTTGTTGAAAATTTTTGCATATATATATATATGTGTATGTGTATATATATATACATTAGTCTATGTGTGTATATATATATAAACTTATATATATATATATTTTTTTTGTAATATATTTGTTAGATTAATATTGGCCTTACAAAACAAATTTGAGACCCTCCCCTCCTTTTCCATATTTTGGAATAGTTTAAAAGGGATATTTATTAATTCTACTTTGTACGTTTGACAAAATTTACCTTTGAAGCCATCTGGTTTAGAACTTTGGTTTTTCAGAGTTTTGGGGTTACTGATTCAATTTCGTTAACAGTTATTAGTCTGTTCAGTGTTCCTGTTACTTCCTAATTCAGCGTTTGCAGATTATATGTTTCTAGGAATTTATTTATTTCTTTCAGGTTGTGCAATTTATAGGCATATAATTGTTCATAGTATTTTCTTATAATCTTTTGTATTTCTGTGGTCTTAGTTTTCACTTCTCTGCTCTCATTTCTTATTTATCTGGGTCCTCTCTTTTTTCTTCATGAATCTGGCTAAAGGTTTATCAGTTGCATTTTTAATATTTCAAAGAACCACCTCTTGGTTTCATTGATATTTTTTATGTTCTGTTTTAGAGTCATATTTTATTTATTTCTGCTCTGATCTTTATTATTTTCTTTCTTCTATCACTTTAGGCTTTGTTCTTTTTTTCTAGTTCCTTAAGATGTAAGATTAGATTGTTTATTTAAGATTTTTTTGTTTCTTGTGGTTGGCCTGCATTGCTATAAATTTCCTTCTTAGAATTAATTTGGCTGTATCCCATAGTTTTGGGGTCATTTTAGTTTTATTTTTGTTTCTTTCACAGTATATTCTGATTTCTTCCTTGATCTCATTGCTAACTGTTTCATTGTTGAGCAGCATGTTATTTAGTCTACATATATTTATTTTTTAGTTTTCTTCTTATAATTGATTTCTTGTTTCACATTATTGTGATCCAAGAAGATGCTTGATATTTCAATCTTTTTAAATTTATTGAGGCTTACTTTGTGGCCTAACATATGGCATATTCTGGAAAAATGTTTTATGTACACTTGAAAAAAATGTATATATTTCTACTTTGGGGTGAAATATCCTAAAAATAGCAATTAAGTCTATCTGGTTTAATGTGTCACTTGAGTCCACTGTTTTCATGTTGATTTTCTATCTGGATGTTCTATCCAGTGATATCAATGAAGTGTTAAAGTCTCCTACTATTAGTTTATTTCTGTCAGTCTCTTCCTTGATGCCCTTCAGTATTTGCTTTATATATTTAAGTGCTTCTTCATTGGTTGTGTAAATGTTCACAATGGTTATATCCCCTTGTTGGATTGATCTTTTCATCTTTGTAAAATGCCCTTTTTTGTCTCTTGTTACAGACTTTGTTTTAAACTCATTTTGTCTGATACAAATATTGCTACTCCAGCTTTTTTGTTATTCATTTCCATTTGCATAAAAAATCTTATCCAACACTTTAAATTTAGTCCATGTGTGCCTTTTGATCTGAACTGTGTTTCTTGTATGTTCTTTTTTAAAAAAATCTATTTTTCCACTCTATGTCTTTTGATTGGAGCATTTAGTTCATTTATATTTAAAGTAATTATTGATAGGTTTGTAGTTATTGCCATTTTATTAACTGTTTTGTGATTGTTTTTGTAGTTCTCTGTTCTTTTCTTATTCCCTTGCTCTCTTCTCCTGTGTGTTGATGATTTTCTATAGTGTTGTATTTATATTCCTTTCTCTTTGACAGTAGATTGTTTGAACACATTCTAAAATCACTACAATTTTTTCTCACCTCCACATTTATGTTTTTATCTGCCTTTTTTTATGTTGTTTGTGTGTGTGTGTGTGTGTTTCCCTTAATTTATTGTCCTAATTGCGTATGGTCTTTCTATTTTTATCTTTTAACCTTTATACTAGCTTTATACTTTGTTAATTTAAGTATAAAAAAGTACTTTTAACATTTTTTGTAATACTAATTTAATGGTAATGAATTCCTTTAGCTTTTCCTTGTCTGAGTGTTTATCTCTTTTTTAATTCTAAATGACAGCTTTGCTGGGTAGAGTAATTTTGGATGTAGGTTTTAATCTCTTATCACTGAATATTTTGTCCCATTCCTTTCTGGTCTATAAAGTTTCTGTTAAAAAATCAGATCTTAGTCTTATGGAACTCCCTTGTACATAACTAACTGCTTTTTTCTTGCTTCTTTTAAGATGCTCTCTTTTTCTTTGACATTTTTTAAAAACCTTTGACATTTTTTAAAAAATTTATTTATTCATTTATTTAGTTAGTTAGTTCTAAGTATACAGTACATTTGTTAGACATTTTTATACTTTATAAAACGATCCCCCTAATTGCTCCTTCTCTCCTCTGGTTTTCCACCTAGCCATCATTATCAGTGCTAACTGCATTCCCTATGCTGTGTTCCCATCCCATGACCATTTATCAACTACTAATTTATACTACTTTAACCCTTCACCCCATTCTCCCAGCCCCCTAATCCTACCTCTCCTCTACTCATCACCAAATTGTCCACTATATTTGTGAGTCTTTTTTTGATTAGTTTGTTCCTTAGATTCCACATATAAGTGAAATCATATGGTATTTATATTTCTCAGTGTGACTTATTTCATGCAACATAATAACCTCTAGGTCCATCCATGTCTTTGCAAATGGTAGGATTTCATTTTTTTAATGGCTGAGTAATATTGCATTGTGTATATGAATCGTAACTTCTTTATCCAGTCATCTGTTGATAGGCATTTAGGTTGCTTCTATATCTTGGCTATTGTAAATTGTGCTGCCATGAATAGTACCTTTGGCATTTTAATCATGATGTGTCCTGCCGTGGTTCTATTTGAGTTCCTCTTGTTTGGGACTCTCTGTGCTTCCTGGTTGCAGTTATTTTATTCTTTCATTCTGATTGTTTCTCTTTTATGTTTTTTCAATCTCCGTTTTTATGTTTGCTATCTCTTTGTTAAAGTTTTCACTGAATTCATCTACTCCTTTCTAAGTTCATTAAGCATCCTTATAACCAGCATTTTGAAATTCGCATCTGGTAGATTGTTTATCTCAGTTTTGTTTAACTCTTTTTTTGGAATTTTGTCCTGTTCTTTCATTTGGGGCATGTTATGTTATTTACTGATTTTAGCTGCTGCTTATATTTGTTTCCATGTATTGATAGATCTTGCATGTCTTATTATGTAGAAGGGGATCTTGACAGAGTAGCCTTATGTAGAAAGTGTCCTGTGGGGCCTAGTAGCATAGTCTCCTGAATCACCTGAGCTGAGTGTTCCAACAGTGTCCCTTATGTGGATTATGTGTGCCCTCCTGCTGTAGTTGGGCCTTGATTATTGCTCACATGTTAGTGGGTTGGGCTGACCCTCAGAATTACTAGCTGTTAGGGCTACCCCCCCATGACTACAACAAATGATCTAATGTACTGGGGCTGATCCTATGGGACAAGAATCATTTTAGTAGGACTCTGATCTCAGACAAGTCTGCCCTTTGGTTGTGTCATTTGTCGAGCTATTTAGATGATCTTCTGATTCATTCTGAAGCCAGCCACCAGGTTTGTTGGGTCTATAACATCTGCCAGAGCCCGCCGGCTAAGATCGAACAGTTCCCGAGAGTGGGAGTGAGGATTAAGAAAAGAAAGAAGAGAGACAAAAGATAGAATCAGGAGGATTAACAGTAAATATTGCGCCCGAATTTATTAAGCACAGCATATTTATACCCTTGGAAATGCATGAGAAACAAAACCTACAGATATGCTAACAATTGCTGACATTTACATAAATTCTCTCAAAACCTCTTTGTTCCTATCTTCCATTAAGCCAAACTTCCTCCTTCTGCATAGAGCCTACCTGCTCTGAAAACTTCTAGCCTGCAGGCAACTTTAACCCTGTTTGTAGGGCCTTCAGCAAGAATGGCTCCCAACAAATATCTTAGGAGGGGATTCTGTGTAGGTCAAGATCAGCTGCCACTTGTTCCAGGCTTGAGGTCACTTGGTAGTAGCTAAAAAGTAATCTGTCATTCATTGCTGCTTGTGCTAGGCTTAGAGACACTTGGAGAAGGCACAGTTAGCTGTGAATTGAGGCTAACTGCCACTTGTGCTGAGCTTGGGACCCTTTTCTGGGCACTATGATGAGAGCTGAGGCCAGTCACCACTTTTGGTAGGCTTGTGGCTGCTTAATTGGAGGTACATTCCAGGCCAAGACTGGCTACTACTTTGTCAGGCTTGAGGCCACCTAAAGGAAGTTACAATGTTATTTGAGAGAGGTTGCCAAATATCCTGAGCTTGGGGGCCACTTAGCAAGAGGTATGAGGTACACTGAAGCTAGCTGCTGCTTGTTTTGGATTTATAGATCTTTGACAGATTTTGAGAAAGTCCACAGCTTCGTCAAGTTAGGATGCTTGTATGGAGGAGCCATTGGAAGAGCCTCAGGCTAGTGAGTGAGTTTGGTGGGGTGGGGTTTTAGGGAATCACCGGGACAGAGTAAACTATGTTAGCCAGGTTAATGAAAAGCACAGATTTGGTCCCTGCTTGTGCAGGGATGACTGGGTAGAAAGAGAGCACCATGAAGGAACAATGGCACTTGCTAATGCTTCTGTCTCTGGAGAGAGTTGTCCTGATCCCTCCTGCTCCAGCCCTCCTTTTGAAGTTGATCAGTTCATTTCCTCCCTGTACATCCCTGGCACTTTTTGATCTGCTACCCTTCTGCTGGAGCTCAGAGTGAGTGATTTTGTGAGCTAGTGAATCTGTGCAAGGGCCCTTTAAGAGCAGCACTTTGGTCTCTATCAGCCCTTTGCCTTTCTTGGAGTTAGTCACACTTCCCTCCAGTTTTCACAGCCTGCTGGGACTCTGGCTTCTCAGGGTGACCTCTGCAGCCAACATATTCCTCCCACTTTTTACTTGCCACACCATGAATGTGAGATCTGCCTGTTTTACTTTTCTACCTCTCCTACCAATCTTGATGTGGCTTCTTTATATTCTTAGTAATAAGACCTCTGTTCAGCTAGTCTTCAGATGTTTCTCAATGATGGTTGTTCCATAACGTAGTTGTAATTTTAATGTGATCATGGGAGGAGGCAAGCACAGAGTTTATGTACTCCAGCATCTTGACTGGGAATCCTAAGTCAAAAACATGCTGCTCTTAGAAGATTGATGGTTTAAGAATAGTAGAGACTTGAAGTGTCATATTTTATGCTGTGGTGGTACATTTATAGAACAAAACATGTTAGAAAGTGTATGGTCTTTGAAATAAAAAGACCAATGTTCCACTTTTATTTGGATAAGTTACTTCCTGGACTTTTTAAGCTTTAATTTTCAGATCTACAAAATAGAGGTAGATAGCACTACTCATTGTAGACTTAAAGTCTAATAGATCTCAGCTTGTTATTAGCTTGTGAAATTTTCCTTACCCCTCTCTTTCTTAAAATTAAAAATGGTCATAACACTCAGTTATAAAATTGGCTTGAGGATTTATTAAATTGGCAAATGAGAAAACAACTAATAAAATATTTGGCATATTGCAAGGGCTCAATAAATGTTAGTTTTTCTCTTCCCTTTGTGGTAACATCAAGAGAGCTAAAATATGATATGAAACAGTTGGCAAGATGTTAGCATTGGAAAGAGAATTCTCAGTGTAGAGGAATTTATTTTTATGTTTTCAAAGAATAACAGCTATGGCTTCCATTGTTGAATCTTAAATTACTTTCCTAATTTACCTAAAGGTTTGAAGAGCAGACTTCAAAGGGCACACATTCCCTAAGATCAAATATTTAAGTAAAGGTTATCTGAAATAACTAAACCTTTGAAAATATCTCAGAGGGGAATTCCATTTCCAGCAGTATGACAGAAAGATACCCTGAAGGGACTTCTTACTAGAATAAAACTTGATCCTAGATAATTTACAACAAATACACTTTTAAAGCACTGTTGTAAACAAAGGAAATGTCCAAGGACAAATAAAAATAAACTAGTGAGGTAAAACTGATACTTGGAAAGAAGTGCACACAAAAGCCAAATTGCATTCAGAAAAAAATAGCAATGTCAAATTGAAAATGGAGAAACTAAGCCTGATATTTTCTAGAAGACAGACAGAGAATGACCTTGAAATTGTCTCATGGATCTATAAACATTCAAGAGAGTTAAAGTGGGATCCAGTTGGTAGTATCCATTGGATTCTGAAAGAGAAACTCCAAATCTTTTCAGAAGAAAGTCATCACAATATGATTCCTTATTAAAGATGCAAAAGATAGATTTAATGAACTCCAAAACTGTCTCTGGTGAAAAGACTGATAAAATAGAAAAACATCTGTCAAGACTGACAAAAAACAAAATAAAAAAGAGAAATACACAAATAATATCAAAAAATGAAAAGAAGATATAGTAAAGAAACAGCATGGAATAAAAAGTTAATAGAGAGTATTATGAAAATCTCACTACCAAAAAAAGATTAAAATGTTAAAATTAAATGGGTAAATACCTTGAAATGGATAATTTAATAAAACTGATTCAAGAATAAAAAAGAAATTTAATTTTTCTGTAATTACCATATAAATTGAATATGTGATTTAATATTTCTTACAAAGAAGTCACCTGGTTCAGATGGTTTTACAGGTGAGTTTAAGCAAATAGTTTAGGTAATTTATAATTACAACCATAACCAACTTCTTAAACAGAATAGAATACAGAAGGGGGAAAAAAACCAACTTATTTAATAGTTCCTGTATTACCTTGATACAATAAACAAACAAAGACCTTGAATAGATGTAAATATCTAAAAAATATTAGCAATAACATTTTAAAAATTAAGGATGTACTTTAGGAGTGCAAGAGTGGCTTTACATTATGAAATCTGTAAGTATAATTCATCTCACTAACTTATTATAAAGGGAAAATTTATATTATTATTTTGATAGATATAGAAAAAAACACATGACAAAATTTAGGACCTAATTAATGTATAATCTCCTAACAAACTACAGATAGAAGAAAACTTTAACTTCCTAAAATCTGTCAAAAAACTCAGCAGCTACAGTTTCCTCCTTCCTAAAAGCTATATTTCTTTTAGATCATCAGAAAGACAAAGACTATAAAAATGCAATAAAAGTCTTTGCAAAAGCAAGAAAAATAAAACTTTGAGAGGAAAAAAAAATCTAATTATTAATGAATTATGTGTGAGCCTTTATATAAAGGCTCTCAAAATCTATCTATAGAAAAATTATTATTATTGAAGTTAATACTTTGGTAGGGTTGCAGATATTCTCACAAACAATAAACTGTACTTTATTAGTGAAAATACTTGTAAAACATTTAAAAACAATATTTAACAAGAATAATAAAACTATATCAAGAGATGTAATAGTAAAAATATGTGCAAAAACTTAAAAGATAAAATACAAAATATATTGAAAGATGGTAAACTACCTAAATAAATGAAGCAAATTATTCTTTCAAAGATAGATGTACTTAATATCATAAAAACTGATTCAGTGTATCAGTACATTTACAACTAAACCAGATATGTTTTTTTAAGGAAATTAACAATAATGAAATTGAGACAATTGGATATCTAAATGGAACAAAAAAAATATGAAATGTAATTCAGACAAACAATTTATAAAAATTAATGTGGACTAAATATTTCAATATAAAAAACAAAGTAAACATGAGCTATAAATAAAAATTATTAGCTAAATTTAAGATTTTGTTCACCAATTGATACCATTAAGAGTTAAAAGGTAAGCTACACATTTTTGGAAGATATTTTCCAATGGTTATAACTGAAGAATTTGCACCCAGAATGTATATGGAATTGTAGGAGGCATGATGGCAGCTTTGATAGTATTTATAATATTGGATCTCATACGTTGGTGCATAGGTTCACTGACTATTTCATTAACTAACTTCATAATTATAACTATATATATATATATGTATGTATATGTATATACATATACATATACACACATATATATATAACATATATATATACATATATATGTATGTATATATATATTTCTGTGTGTATTAGCTACATTTTTATATATTTTATATATCAAGTATGCTATACTAATTGTTTTAGTTATGCCACAGGAATCGTTCCTTACATTATTTCAGAATTTAGTACTTAAAAAATTCTATAGAATTTACACAAAGCAATAATAAAAATTGAAGCAAAATATTTAGCAAAATGATATTGATTTTTTATTTCTAGGGAAATTTAAATTTAGATGTTATATTCATGTAAATTTTATTTTCTCAACCTTTTTGTAAACTGTCATTCATTTTATTTTTTTATGCTGATTTTGCATGTTAAGATATTGAGTTCCTGTTTACTTTTCAATATGCTGTGTTCAGCTGATGTCCAACCCCACTGATGTCTCTGGGCTAATAGATAAAACATTTGGCACCGAGACATCAATGCATACAAAGCACACTGCCAGCACCAGCAGCTTGTACAATCTGTGCTTGGAAATTTACATTGATCATAATTACTGCTCCTCCTGTATTAAATAAAGCTCTTTCAACCTTAGGAACAAAAGTGGCTTTCCATAATATTAGTGGTATTATAATAAGTTTATGTAAAGAAATGTGGAACAACAAAGTGCTTTGTAATATATAATTTAAATGAATGATATTAACGTTGTTTTTTAAAATATAGAGCAAATATGCCTATTAGCATATTAGTGATTTTAGTGTGCTTATCAAAATATTATAATCTGTATCTTGTGTGAATCTGTAAAGAGTTCTTGTAATATGTTCCTAAATTATTTCTAGGATCTGTATGTAGTCAAGCAATCAGAATTTATTGAACACCTATTTTATTTTCAATAGGCAAAGTGCTATGTATAACAGATATAAAACCTTCCTGTATATCTTTGATTATGCTCCTTAATTGGAGAAAGGAAGTAAGCAGAAATTACCTATTTTGATTTTCAGAGTAGAGATTTGAAGATAACTTACCAGAAAATTTAAGAAACATTCAAATTATGTTCATATAGGTTTAATTTTTCGGTGTTACTTATGAAAGGATATATTCTAAAATAGCAGCATGGATGGTACTCAGTGCACACTTTCTCATAAAATATTAACATGCTGGTAGATTATTCTCATTTAAGGATATCTAATTATTAGAATTCATGATTATAGAATGCTTATCCTTTTTTCTATCTTGCTTACATTTTCTGGCTTAAAACTAGGCCAGGAATAGCCAGATAATAAGGAAAATATAGAAATACAAAACTAAAAAGCAAAACAAAATAATAAAATATAGTGAAAGTTATAAAATAATAAAAATTTGGGTTTAAGCTATGATAACAGCAAATGGTAAGGCAGTTTGAAGACTATTTCAATTCCACTATTTGTCATGTCCTCTAGAACTTGAACATCCAAGCCTTTCTTTATGCTGTTTCCACTTCCTGGAGCTGTCCTCTCCATCCATCCCAATTTTCTGTTCCTCTTGACCCGCCTAAAATAAACTTATCATTCAAGTCATATAAATATCTCTAATTCTTTAATCACTTTGCTAACCACAATTTATAATGGATTTAATGTCCTCCCTTTAGTTCTCATAGCACTCTGTATTTACCATTATATATATTATTATTATTTATTAAATAGTTTGAAATTACACTGTAATGTTTGTTTTCCCTAATAAGTGGTAAGCTTCCTTAAAATAGTGAACAAATTATTCATTAATTTTTCTCTCATGATCATAATATATGATACATAATAGATAGACACTAAATACTAATTGATCCTCTTTCCAAAGTCATGCATACTACTTTGTTGTGCAGTTATTGTTTTAAAATAAATGGTAGATTTTGTTGATGGCCTTATCTTTACAATGTTTTGGAAGGAGATCGGATGTTTTTCACCATGTGTTACATCTCTTGAAAAAGTATCCAAAGTCAAAATAGACTAAAACCTAAACACAGTGATATCATTGGAATCTGTGTTCATAACAAATACCTTATTCCTAACCTTTGCAAAAATGAACAAATATATTCATTATGTATTTAAATGGCAATCATACAAATTTATCTACATTCACCAAGGCAGGAGACAAGATTTAGGGGGTAGATTTTCTTTGAAGAAAATAACTTTTAAGGAACTTGCATAAATTGCCAGGTCACGGATAGACAAAAATATAGAAATCAAGAGGTTAGGTATTGTAGTGACCTTGTTTATCTTTTCATTCTGACTATAGCTAGATCTCAATCTCTTTTCCTCATAAGAGAAACAATGATCATTCAAATAAATAATACTTAACATGATACAGACTCAGCATTTTTCACATTAAGATCTTTTTAAAAATTATCTCTTATTTACTAGAACCAATAATAAGAGCAGTACTTATCATGGAGGTTATGGAGTGCTAAAGGTCTTAATGAAGCTTTAACACATAGTTTTGAGAGGAATTTTGTAGAAACTTACAGTCACTTGATTTTTTAAAAATAAATTATTAATTTTTCATAGATTTTTTTTACTGCTTCCTCAGAATTAGTTGGGTAATATGATATATTCTAACTGCCTATTGTAGCATAAAGAATAAGATGATTGATGAAGTTAGAGTGCTATTAAGATGAATTGCTATAAGTTGAGGTCTCTGTATATTTAGTTTCATAGCAAAAAATTCATGAACTGAAACATTACAATGCTCTACAGGAAGGTCTCATAAATTTTCATAGTTATAATAAATTTTACATAGCCAAAATAATAAAAATAAAATATGCCCCTGAAATTTAGTTCCCAACATATTATATTTTATCTCAATGAAGTACAAACTTTATAATTCTGCTTACTACCTTTCAGCTTCAAACTTCTACTGTTAAAAAGCAATCAAGCAATAAATGCAGGTAGCACTGACATTGTATACATTATTAGTCTTTCTTTGGTAAAGGCACTTTACTTTCAATACAACAGGAAATACAATTAAAGCCACATAGTTTGGCCAAGAATACAAGTTTTGTTCTTTTTTATGTATGTGAAGTGTTCTAAAAATTAGATCTCTTAAAAGCAATTTTTGTTTATTCAGATGAAAGTACTTAAAATATAGTTACTACCAATAGTAAATTTTCAATTAAAATAATACTCTTCAGTCAGACAAAAAAAGAAATAACTTACCATATTGTTACTTTGACATTGTTATCTTCAGGCTAGGCAATGTCTTTCATTCCGAAAGAATTCCAAAACTTTATACAATTTCTATAGTATACAAACAACATCATGATACAGACATTCATTGTTCAGAAAAGAAAGACAGTGAGTTTAGTTTACTGTAATCAGGTTCAGATTTTAATAGAGAAAATGATATTTGTCTCAAAGGAATTATAAGAAATTTACCGAGGAAAATGGTAATTAATGATGCTGAACTCAAGCCAATATTTTGTTATCCAAATAAAAATTTTTCTGAACTCTTCATTGCTTCCATACTTATCCTGACTTTGTCTCATTATATACACAAGATATGCACATTCCAAGTTATCTTTTGCAGTGTTAGATCTAAATTACACATGTAAACTTTGTAATTGGCCATGAACTTCTCATTTATGCAGAAACAACTTTGCAGTTATTTGTTACACAAACCTATTGAGAGCATACCAGCCTTCTGGCTTGTGAGAACATTTTGCTGAACAGCTGCTCTGGCTTTAAAATTTGGATTTTCCAAGTGCTATATGAAATACCAATAGAAAATGTAGAAGATACAGGAAAGAATGTTTAATTATATGTCATCATTTTTAACTTAAAATTTATATTTTTTATTAACGGAATAGTACTACTGCCAAAAAATAAAATAAAAATAAAAGCTACCTAGAAACATTTAACTTCATAACAATTAAAACTGTATAAAAGTTTGTGTGTGTGTGTTTGTGTGTGTGTGTATCAGCAGCAGTAAAAATTGAAAAATAGTAACAATTATACATAAAAAAGATTATAAATTATTAAAATAAAAAAGTGAGACTCTAAATTAGTAAGATCCTACTAGAGGGCACAAGTGTGAAAATATCTATACAAAAGGAAGTTGTTGCATTCTTTTTCTGAGTCATGAAGAATTGTAATCTAAAAGATTTTAAAATAGTGTTTATTTAAAGAAGTAGTGCTTGTTTTAAGGAAGCAACATATGTGCATTCATACAATGGAAAACTACATAGTCATTATAAACAGTCCATTTTTATAGTCATAAAAAATATCCACACTGAATTAATTATTGAGTTGCACTAAACACTGTGTGTGTGTGTATGTATGTATGTATGTATGTATGTATGTGAGAAGATAGTCTATTACTCAGGGCTTTAAAGTAACAAAATAATCCTTACATATTAATGGTATATCACCCTATTCATTTATTGTTCAGGTTATATGTCAGTTTCTATGGACTGGTTTCTGTAGCTTTGTATTACTTTTCTGTTGCTGTGACAAATTAACCACCATACTCATTCGTCATCTCATGGTTCTGCAGGTTAGCAGTCCAGGGAGTTTTCTACTTCAGACCTATCCAGGCCCAAGTCAAGCTCCTGGCCAGTTTGGCTTCTCATCTGGAAGTTCAGGGAAAGACTTGGCTTCCAACTTCATTCAGGTTTTTTTATTTAATTCACTTACTTACAGTTGTAGAGCTGAAGCACTCTTTTACTAACAGGCTGACAGCCTTTATCTTTAGTGTCAGGGATCACTTACCTCCTGGAGTCTTTGCATTGTGGCCCCCTCCACCTCAGCAATAGAGATTCTTCCTTACATTGAATTTCTCTCATGCTTTCAATATCTGTGATTTCCTTTTCTACTATGTCAGAAAAAATGTCTCTACTGTTAAAGGATTTGTGTGATTAGGATTCATAAATAACTTCCATCTTAAAGTCAGTTTATTAGAAACTTTAATTACACTCTCAAAATCCCTTTTCCTTTGTACCAGAACATAATCATGGGAGCAACATCAGGGGATGGAGGTCAGGGGGCACATCTTAGAATTCTGTATCACACAGGGTCTATTCCATCTTTCTTTTCATTCCAGATCTAAGGGATGCAGGCTGAAAGATCAGCCCTTGTATGAGACATTTCTTTCTGGTTGAATAGAGAAAAGAACAAGAAAGCAGGCAAAAACACATTTCAACAGCTTTTACTCAGCAAGATATACATCATGTTCCTTCATATGTTATGGGCCAAAGCAGCAGTACAATATCAATGAGCAAGGATGTATATTTTCTCACAGGAGGAATGCAGATGACATGGCAACTTGACTTATGTGGGCAGGAGAGCAGGTAATACTTGGGAACAGTAATTCAATCTACTAGGCACTGGGAGAGAGACCCAGATATATGTTTACTAAAATAGTACAGTGTTGAGTCCTGGATGGAATGAACATGATATATATATTTTTTATTATGTGTTGCTATACAGTATGTGTGTGTGTGTGTGTGTGTGTGTGTGTGTGTGTGTGTGTGTATTTATTTATTTATTTATAATTGAGAAAAAGAACATTTTATTTGAAATAATAGAAAATGTAAGTCAAAGGGTTAAGAATTTTTTAAATCTGCTTCACAGATGAGGAAAGTGAGTCAGGGGGAAGTTGTATTCTTTTAGTTGTACATAGTATCTATAAACTATGTTTCTAAAATATTTTAAAATATATTTTTAATTTAATCTGATTGATCTTACATAATAATTGTTATTATCTTTTTTACTTATAGGAGAAAATGAGGTTCATGGATGGCCATGGCCAGATGTAAAACAAAGGTTTTTAGACTATGAATTACATACACTTCTGAAATACCATGATAACTCTCACTTATTTACAAATTAATAATGTCTAATGTTTGTGGACACTTACTATATTCTAGACACTGCAATGAGTTTTCATACTGTTCATTGAAAACTCTTTTTCCCCTTATATTTGTACATTACTTTTAGAATATACCATGATATCTGGTCCAGTAATAACTAAACAAGAAAGACAAGTCGAATGCTCAAATGTAAATGACAACATTTTTCTTTTACTTCAATTATAACCTGAATAAAAGGCAGCAACAATATCAAAATAAAAGCATAAATATATTAATAAAAAGTAAGAAAAAGTGACTATTTTGCATTAGCAGAGATGCATATGTACTGGTCATACATCCTGACATGGATGCTATAACCCCTACCTTTGTAACTACCTTTAATCTGCAGTAGGCCACCCATTTTGGCAAGGAGTTCAAATTGGATTATGCTTTGGGGATGCCTTCCTCTTCCTTTCTGTTGTGCTAAAGACCTATGATTCTTATATAATCCAAAATAACACGACATCCTGTGGTTTTTTAAGTTACATAGCCCCACTAATCTTCTACCAAAACTTGCATGTGAGTTGTTGTTCTCGATGATGATGATGGTGGTGGTGGTGGTGGTGATTGAGTTGAAAAACATTATCAATTTAATTCCCAAATTCATGACACTTCTTAAAATAGGTGGTTCTTCATAAATGTTTGTGTATTCTCATTAACTTCTTCCTAAAATTTGAATTAGTACAGGGCTAAAACTGAGATGAGAGTAAGGTAACTAGGTTGACAGAAGTATGTATGTGTGTGTGTGTGAGAGAGACAGAGAGAGAGAGAGACAATGACAGAGACGGAGACAAACTATCATTTGTAGGACAAAGAAGAGATATTTCCACCTACACAGGTTAAACTTACTTGGAGATTAGAAAGAAGAGATTAAAAATAGTAAGAAACCAAAATATCAGGTATTCAGAGAGCCAGATTTTGTATGAAATGTTTCAGGAAATGAAACTAGTCACCTGCTCAGTGGTGACAAGATGTCTCTTCAACAGAGCACATAGTCACTGCCAGGATGCCGACCTATCCTTAATCTCCCCACTGCCATCATTACTCCTACACAAGCAGCTAATTTAAATATTTTTATATCTTAGAAAACATCAAAGGCCCAGTTTTCATTCTGCTGTCTCTTTTTATGATAGAGGTAATAGTTCTCCTAACTATCATCTCTCTTAATACCACCCATTCAAAAAATAAATATTTATGAAGTTAATAGTGAGTATATGGTGCTGTTATTCTTCACCTCTGATAACTTTTAGCCTCCTCTCAGCCACCCTTAGAATTTTTTAAGAATGTAGATGCACAGAATGTATCGGGATCATAGGCCATTTTCCTTCACTTATTTACATCTATTGGTTAAAGAGAATATAAAAGATTCAATTTTGGAATGCATACATTTAATTTCTAAAAAATATTTTGTATTTAAGTATTTATTTTAATTTAATAACAACACGAAATAATAACAATAACAGAAAATAACAACAAAACAGAAAACAAAATTTTTAAAATACATAGCAAAAATAACATTAGTCTTGCATTTTTACTTTTTTGTTCTTTGGAGAGCAATTATATACGATGGAAAGCCATGAGAGCATCTGGCTCCTTGGCAAGTCCCAAATACAACTGGCAACCCAGAGATACTGAATGGCTGGCAGATGGTTCAGATGCTATGGATAAGCTTTCTATCTCAAGTCATCCACAACTGTCCCCATTCTTTATATTGAATGCATTCAAGTTTCAGTATATAATCAATCCATGATTTACATATCTATGTATATATGTATACATATTGATATATATATATGTATATATATATAACAGATACACATATACATGCTTTTTCATCATTCTAATAATATAATTAATTATATTGGCCTGTCATCTCAGTCATGTCTATATTTAAAAAAAATGTTTTTGAACTATAGTGTCTTTCTGAGTAACTACATTTTATTGTATACACATAGCAATGACACCCATAGGCAAGCTTCTATTCTTTATGTATATTCACAATGATGGATGCCTTTTGTTTGTCTCAGAGTAAAAGTTTGATTATTTTAGAACACCTTCCAAAAATTGGAATGTCTTATATTCCTTTAAAGACCATGGATTTGTTTTTTCTAATAAGTAATTAGATTTCAAATCCCTTGACCAAGATGATTGTGACCTTCCTGCATGTATGCCATGTGGAAATCACCACAGGAACAGACTGCCGAATCAAAGGCAAACAAACAGAGCTAGATTGTTTCCTACTCATAAATCTGAACTTGCGGTCAGTGGGTAACTGCCAAATCATAGTGAGTATTCAGACAGCATATGAGTCAAACAGTTGAGATGGGAAAAAGGTATACTCTAAATATTATTCAAAGATTTAATTCATTAGGAACCGTAATATTTAAAGATGCTCTAAAATAAACCACCTTATATAATAACCATACTTTTAAAATATGTTATTAAAAATTCTTCAAAAAAACACCATTTTATTTTGCCATAGAGCTTTAAAATTCTAGTTGACAGAATTTTGTTTTTGTTTTTTTATTAAATTCATTTTTTTTTTGGTGCCATTCCTTATGAAACGACTACAGAAATCATTTCTGTGATGTTAGGAAACTTTTTTTCTATTTACTATCTAAAAAAGCATGATTTTGCAGTAAGACTTAAACATTGATCTTTTCTTGTTACATATCTGTTGTCAGGATTGACCCACCAGAAATAGATCTGCCTCTGTTGAAATCACAGTGCAATTTACTTCTAGTTTTGAAAAAAGAACTTGTAAAATAGTTTAGTACTAAATATACCCATCAACTATTTTCCTGTAAGAGTTTATATTTGGGGTAATAAAAGGATTTTAAACATAAATTCAATATTTGAATATACATATACTAAACTATCTAGGGAAATTATATATCTGCTTCCCTGAATAGAGACATCAAAAATTTGGTAGTCATCAGATTAGTTAGCTCAGTGATTCTCAATTTGAGTGGAACATTACATGCATAGTAATTCACTTAATTTAGAAGGATTTCACTCAATTACTGCTATGTAATTCATGAGATTTTGAATTTGGTTTTGTTTTGTTCACTGTTTTATCTTCAATGCAGAGAATAGCACCTGGCACATGGACTCTCTATAAATGAAAATTTTAAATTAAGGTTTATTAGATAAACTGGTTGATAATTTGTTTATACAATTTGATAGAGTTTTAAAAGATGCAGAATTTTTTTTTAATTATGGTGAGGCATTATTATATGCCATATCTGAAATTTTAAAGTAGAATTGAAGATAGCGCAAAAAGAAAAAAAAAGTGTAAGCCTGGGATAGAAATTAAGAATAAGACAATAGTGTTCATAACACTCAGATTTTCGAAAATTGGGAGGACTTCATTTTAGTCTAAGCAATTTAGAGTGATAACTTCTCTTTTTAAAGAAATTATCTGATTTCATAGTAAAAAAGAAAACTTCCACTGGATGTATTGTCCTCCTTCTAATTTAGTGTTGTACAGAGGTATCACATGAATAATATATGAAGTAACATTTTGGGTGACACACCTCGTGCAGACTCTGGACTACTATTTAATTTCAGATGGCATCTTTTAGGCTATACAAAGGAAGAGGAGCCTCATAAAGCTAGTTTGATCTTTTCCATAAAGTTGATAAAGGCCTCTAAGAAATCTGGGAAGCAAAACTTTCTTACATTTACCTCTATGGTTATCCACTAGGAATAGTTAATGGGAAAGATAACTGTCTAATCTATATCTTGAAACCAAGGAAAGATAGTTTTGAATGTTGCATCAATCAAATTCTGCTCAGGAAAATAGAAACTATATGAGGTATTTAAAAAGGGGACTTAATTTAAAGAATTGGTTGAAAGATATTGGTTGCGAGACCAAAAAAAAAATAAAACCCATGAGGTTAGGAAAACAAGGTTTGGGAATAATTAAAACTTAGAAACATGAAGAAAGAGCAGCTTTACACTCACTCAGGTCTTTAAGAAGAGGCCAGTGAATCTTTGCTTCTGCACCCTGGCACCCTGGAACTTACAGGAGAATAACTATAAAGCCTAGAGACTTAGACCCTTTAGGAGAGAATGCAATTGATCTGGCCCAGATAGCTAGAGATTAGAACCAACTGCTTTTTTCTGAGGATGAAGTCCTGTTGATGAGGGTGAAGCCAGCCAGAAATAAGGAAACAGTAAGAAGTAAGTCTCTTCTTACCACTTCTGACTATGAGTTAACCTCTAGTACCCACTGCTGAATAAACCAAATAGGAAGCCAGCTACTTAAAAAAAAAAAAAAAAAAAAAAAAAAAAAAAAAAAAAAAAAAAAAAAAAAAAAAAAAAAAAAGATTTCAGAGTTCCAGCGACAACACAACATCATAAACCAAAGTGTAAGTGAACAAATTTAAAACTTAAAGATAATGGTTTAATTAACTGGCACAAATTTGGAAGTCTACACTAGTATTTTCTCTTGTTTAATCTTGGGAATAACCTTGAAACAACAGAACAAGATACA